>OENM01000012.1:184982-299798 GCA_900239745.1 Rotaria magnacalcarata
GCAATGATCCAGAGATCTCGGCCTTACGTAGAACGATTGAAAAAAATGTTGGCGATCGATTGCCATCATCAAAATAATAAGTATAATGGAAATTTAGGAAACCTTGGGTTTCTGAAAAACCAAATCTCTAGAAAATCAGTATAAGCTTGTTGAAGAACCATGTATCTTATGTTTTTCGATAGCCCCAGTATTTCTCTTTCGAATGACGAACAGAGCAGCTCTTTATCTTCTTTGTATCAAAAGTTATTTAAAAAGTCGTAAGGTACGCTATATTTTGAAATCGATAATAGTTATTTTTATAAAGTCACACAACTTGACAAGGCTACACACTGTAAAATATATAATCAGAAATTGAATGTTTGACGACAACACGAACGATAGTAAACGTTTCCACGGCATATCATGATTTTTATTAATGACATTTGAGATTTTGTTCGGAAACTAAACCGTGATGATAGAATTATTAATCAGTCTGTCATAAAGAGTTTGTATGCAGAAATACTGTTCGTTGTTTTAATCAGTTTGAAAAAATTAGTTCAGAGAAATCAGAATTATTAATTTTTGATCAAACAAAAAGAAAATAACGAATAGTCGATATTTTGAATCTCTTCGGCATTGGAAAAATTGAAAATTTCTTTGTTAAAAGATTTTAAGATAGGATCAATTTTTTAGTTTTATTCTGTGGAAAACATATCGATCTTTTTTGGATTATGAAACATGGCGAAAAGAGTAATTCTCTTGATGTAGATATATGCGTAGATGTGTTTTGGAATTTTAATTAACTTGTTATTTCCTTATGCATCGCTGTCTTGATTATTCACTACTGTTGTTGCTAGAAATCAGTACTTATCGGTGCAGTCTGTAACTATTTACTAGGTTAATGTGTTAATATCATCTGAGCTGTTTTACATCTGTTGAAAAATACTCGAAATAAACCAACGAGAAATCAATTCTTATTTGAAACATATCGATGGGAGAAAAAAATCTTGATTATCTCTATGACATAGGTCGAAGAATTCCCTGAAGAAAGTAGCAAAAATAGAAGTCAACATGATTATTTATATTTTATTTTGATATAAATTCTTCAACATTCGACTCTGATTTATTGTTCATTATAATAAATCGGAAGTCCACATGGAAATCTTTGTTTCATGTATTTCATAACCCTGATTGTTTGTATAACTTTGCTTTTGGTAACTTAATATAATTATATAATCAATTTTTTTTCTAAGAGCAGAAGGTGACATGTCTTATAGATATGCATATATGCTTATTTTGAAAACAACAATATTTCTTTGCTTAACATTGAAAGGAATATTATAATCAAAAAGAAATCCATCATTTTTCATATGACATAAAAATCTTGAAAAAAGAAGACTTCCCTATTTTGGTAGCAATTCATATATAAACAAGGATATCAATTGATTCAAAATTGAATCTATTCTTTTATTTCAATTGATCGCAACAATCAATAAAAGAATTAATCTACGTTTTGATTATGAAAAGTCATGTCTGCACTTCAAAGCGCTACATTAATTAATGCATAACATGATCCAAATCTTATGACTATTGCATAATATGCCTTTGCGGATTCAATATTTCACTATGAAAGCGTTTAATTCTAGAGAGCGAAATTTCAATTTTTGAAACGAATCAAACTATATTCAAAGATTATAAATAGAAAAATTATTTCATATTATTCTTACTACAGTAATTACCTCGATCTTATATTAAATTAAATTGAATAGAATCTTACTTTCAGCAAAAACTTCTAATAATCCCGGTAGTACATCGATTTTTGATCTAAAATATTTTCAACATAGAATCTAAGATAAAAAATAATGATTAATTCAATACTCTTTTTCAACAACATTAATTGTTGATGTTTTCTTTGGTCGAATATATGATGCTCTTGACTGAAAATCATTCGCTTTATCACCGCCATTCATCGTTAATACTGGTAATGAACCGTATGGAGCTGATCTATCTGCATTCTCTTGTTTTATTTGTCCTGGGATTAATTTCGATTTTTGAACAACTTGCGGATCATAAAAACAAAATTTTGTATTTCTTCCAAAACGAATTACTGCTCCATGTCTAAGAAGAAATGTGGTTGTAACACGTTTCCCATTTAACCATATTTCACCGCGAGGAATAAGTGCGACAATACCATTTTGATTTTGTATTGTACAATGATCACGATCAATACCAGAACCATCAATCTACAATGAAGTGTTTTTTTCTTCTTCTTTGAAACAGTTTACAATTAGTGTTTGTTTTTACATAAAAATATTGCTTTCCAATCGCTGATTTCGGATCGCGACCAACATATGTTGTATCTCGATAAAGTTTGAATACACGAGGTGATTCAAGGTCAGTACCATCTTAATGATAAGTTCAATTTAGATTTCTTTTAAAATAGGTAAACTAATTTTACCTTGATTAATTTCGAAAAACATACAAAGTTGATCATGAATAGTTCGATCTTGTATTGATAGAATTGGACTTCTATTTGAAGTTGTTTCTTGCTTTAAAAGTTGGCTATATTCCGGTGGACATTTTATTACTTTAAATATAATCGATCCTATATCAATATGAAATTTTTAATGGATTTTTATGTTTTTATTTTATTAATAATTTTTCACCTTGACATCTTCTTGAATGATTTAAACAAATATTTAATGGACATTCTTCATCGAGTAATATTATTTCTTTAATAGCTTTATTATCCATTTGATAACGTGGAGGAATGATAATCTTGAATAGATTAAAAAGGATTCATCAATAAAATTCACATAGATAAGTTTACTTGAATTAAAGAATATTTTTTTGGATCCTCATGTTTCAATCCGTATTTGTCAAGCATTTTTTTAACAACCCACGATGCTGTATCTTTCTTCGACAGAAGTAATGTTTTAGACGGTATAGAAGGATTTATTGCATCGCCAAATACTTTTATTGTTGCGACTGAAAATAAATTTATTTTAGTACTAATAAATTTTAATGATGATATCATACCTTCTTCTTTAGGCATGATCTTAAAAAAATTTAGTTTTAATCGATCTTGTTGGAGTGTTCTAACCATTTTTGGATGTGACAATAAACGAATGATTTATTTGTTTCAGATAATAATTCAACAATCGTTATTGCTGTTATAATCGATGATTGAGTATCATTTTCATCGGTTCCATTTACCTACGAATGAAAATAAGATTTTTTTCTTTCGTTCTTCAAAAGAAATTTTGTCGAATATTCGATCGTATTAAATACGATTTAAGTATATATTATATGTAAAGAATGAGAGAAAATAAGTCATAAATGATTGCCCAACATATTATTGTGACAAAGTAAAATCTATATAATATAAATTATGATAGAATATTTTTTGTGAAAGCAAATATTCCCCAATGATAATCAAGTTTTAGACTTTTAAAATAGATTAAAATAGACCACAAAGAATACATGTACCTTGGTGTAATAGATTTCCCTTGTGAAATCAAAGTCTGAAGTTTTCTTCAAAGTATTCGACGAATTGAGATATTTTGTTGAATCAAAATACTTCTCAAGATTAATTGTTCTGAATTACCCAGCAATTGAATGATTAGTATCGATAGAAATCAATAGTAGTGCTTCAAAGTGAGAACGAAATCAATTCAATAAAGAAAGCAATAAGTTAACACGAAAAGTAAGGCAGTATTGATATTTCTCATTGTTCATATAATGTGATCGAGAATGTTTGCTGCCAGAATAAGAAAAAAAAAGTAGCAACACGCATGTGTAGATTGTTTTTTCGTTATTATTCTTAATTGAGCAAATTAAGAAAGGAATAGATGTTTTAGTTTACTTCCTATTGTTCTTTCTTTCTGATAATCACTGTTCATGAAAACTATTATCGATTTTCTTTACTAATATTACATTTAAGCAACACAAATTGTCTTATACGGTGATCTTTTCTCCAAATAGAATTGAATCCATAATAGTTTTTCATTTCTTTCTGACTTTTGTTTTCGTCTATGCATAAAATAAACAACAAATATTGAAGTAAGATCAAACAATTTGAAATGAAATTCGTTCAAATCTCCATTAATATGAATTTCATAGACATAAAAATGCTTGTCACTTAGTTATGCTAGTATCAATGTCATAGTTCAATAGAAAATCGAAATTATAACGATCTTTGTAACTTCACTGGCTACTAGTACATATTTTTCTAGTTCTTCATTAAATCTATCTTTAAAATAGGAGCGTATAACACTATAAAATTTAAAACATTCGTTTCGTTCATTGAATTTCAATCAATGGAGCAGAGTTACATTCCATTTCTAAGATAAAAACTTCTATGCGGTTTTTTGGTTCTGATAACACATTCATACGCGTGGCATATGTTGTGGTCAAATCTTAGTAGTAGAAAAAGAACTAGAAAGGTGTTTTATTATATTCAACGATAAGATCAGGGTCATTCAATTAAACAATGACCAATGTTATGGATGATGATTACGAGTATGATTCAATCAATCGAATCGAATAAGAAAACAAGAGGTCGCTTTTCACGATTTTTTATATTAATCCAGTCTGATATTTAAAATGTCAATAAGCTACGTAAACATACGAGAAGTTCTACATATTATCGAAAAATATTTAAAATCAATATAAAACATTTTTTGCCATTGGTTTGATAGTAGGAACAGAAGATATATGTATAGTAATACCGTTAGACTTATTATTGAATATTTAAAGATTGGAATACATTTTGAAATAAAATGTCATTCATTTTTCTTTTGTCTTACCAATGTTTAAAAAGAAAAAGTACTCGTAGATCTATGTGTATAGCAGATCATCACGTTCCTCTATGCTAAGAACGTGCAATAGATTACGATAAAGACCTAAACGAGGGATACATATATATATATATGTGCATTACACGAAAATTATGACAGTGTTTTATTGTTTGATATGGTAACATTGAAGCTGGTGCTACCTATTGCAAAAATATTTCACTTTCCGATATTATATCATGTCAGACGATAGAACACTAGCTTGTATGTTCGCTTCGAAACGCTTTTCAAACGAATGCCTATTACATGAAATTACATATTTATTTATGTTTAGATTTAATCAAATACCGTTAAGTTTCAATAATGTCATCATCAAATAAAAAATTTACTGTGAGTATTATTTAAGTTTTCGAATTTATTCAAAACTATTTTCTTTTCTTAAGATTGCTGTCGAAGGAAATATTGGTTCAGGGTAAGATCAATTGTCTAGTGATGTGTTTTTCTAAAAAATAAGATTTGTTTTATCTTTTAGAAAGAGTAGTGTACTTGCTCACCTAGCTAACTCTTCATTATGTGATGTAATATTTCATTAATAACTTTAATTATAAAATGATTCCATTCTAATATATTAGATTATTGCTGAACCCTTGGATAATTGGACGAATTTGAAAGGACATAATATTCTAGTAAACGAAAAGTTTTGAAAGTGCAATTTTATGAAATATATTTATCTAGGCAATGCTTTATGAAGATCCAAAACGATGGGGCTTTGCCTTTCAAGCTAATGCACAAATGACATTAGCAAAATTACATGCACAAACGACGAAAGCACCTGTCAAAGTCATGGAACGATCAATTTATAGTGCTCGATATTGTTTTGTCGAAAATTTATATCGAAGGTAGAATTGTGTTGTCAATAACAAAATGCTAATTTTGTTTTCTATTTCTTTTATCAAGCAAAATTCTTCAAGGCGTTGAATATGAAATTTTGAATGATTGGTTTCAAATGCTTATTTCGAATGGTTCATGTCATCTTGATCTTATTCGTAATTATTTTGTCTTTGAATGAATTGTTTCCGAAAGCCTATTTTTCAAATGTGAATAGTTTACCTACGAGCTACGCCTGAAACATGTCTTCAGCGAATTCAAACACGTAATCGGTCGGAAGAAGAATCTATCAGTCTTGATTATTTACAAACATTACATGAATGTCATGAAGAATGGCTTATAAATCGAAATAGTACGAATTTATCAATCCCTATTCTTATTGTCGATGCCAATCAAACCAAAGAGTGTGTTTACAATGATACTAATACTCATGTTGAAAATCTTGTTTCATATTAAATTTATGTAGTTTCTTTTCGAATAATGTGTGCTTGAAAATAATAGCTGTTTACTTATGTAGTTATAATAGAAATAATGATGAAAAAAAATTGAAGAAAAAACGAATTTTGTTTGCTTGTTTTCCTTTTTGACTATTTCATTAAATAGTTTTTGGTTATTGATCTTCCACTGAACACATAATGATGAAAACAAATACTCGTTGTATTTTGTATCTATTATTTTGATAAAATCAAATAGTTGAAATAGGATAATAGACAAAGAGAAAATTAGAGTTATGAAAATATCACTGTTGTTCATTTAATAAAATATTTGACTTCGGTATATTCTAAGCAAGCCACGATGGCAGCATTGACTAATTACGTTAGTAGTGTGATCGAAATATTTTTTCAGAAATTGGCTGAGTTTTGTGAAAGGATAGTTGCGATATTGGCAAGCAAAAATGATGTCTGAAAAGTCAACTGAAGAAAAACATACATTTTTCAAGATTATAGCTTTGTTTCTGTTTTAAAGCACTACTTATTTGCAACAAACTGTGCGAATTCGAATTAAGTATCTGATCGAGTTTCGGTAAGATCTCACGAATCAGACTTCAACAACATTCCTGTAAGAATCTATCGGATGTCCTCGTGCTCACACAATATCCATCTAATTCCAACATTTATAATCCCAAAAACTTTTCTACACACGATTTTCATTGGATCTTCTGAATTTCTATTGGATGTCAGATAATTCGATGACGAATCAATAAAAGATTCTCTTATGTGGATTATTCACCTATGCCATTGATGTACTCATATCAAAATCCTGACAAGCGCTGCGATGTATGCATATCATCTAATAAATAGAAAATTATAAGATCGATTTTAGAGAGTCATTTAACACATCAAACGAACGAATATATACACAAGTTACCGTTCAATCACATACGTGAGCTCTCGATTAGGAAAGGTTGATCTGCATGATTTGCCATCAGGAGGCATCAATTATATCCAATTAGTAGTGGATTATGATAGGATGGGATCAACTTCCCATCAACGATCCATCAGCAACTAGCTCACTATCAGAATTTTGATACTTTTGAATTCAATGATACCAATATAAAAAGAATCGATATGAAACTGATCTCAGTAAGTTACCAAAATTCAAGCTTACACACAATCCTTCCGTATTTTATCTTATATTTCATTATCATCGTCATCATTCTGATTTTTCGAAGAAATATTTATGGCAACATATCGTTTTTATCGATTGAATCGACCATACCATCTGATTGTTCAAAAGGCACTGCACCAAAAAAGAAATCGGTGATACGTCTTCATCAATTTCTCAAAATGCTTAAAAAGCAATTAACTTGTCGATGTTTTCAGTGAAATCAATGCAAACGTAAGCCAGAAATTGTTTTGATGAAAGTATACTTCCAACTTTGCAAAAATTCAAATGAGTTGACGATGATTCTGATGAAGCTTCACTTAGAAATTCTTCAAACTAAAAATTAAAATAGATGAATTTCTCAGTTAACTTGACGAAAGTTAAATCTCAATTTTTCGAAATATAATTTGAACTGAGAATTAATCTGCAGTACATTTGTATCCAAAACGACCTCGGTACAAAGCAACATGCGTAAATTTGTCATAGTTTAAGCAGTTTTCATGTAGTATTTAAATTTTACAGTATGCTTCTAACATTGTCTCTTATAGGTCAATTCATCTTTTCAAAATATTTGAAAAAAAGGTGAAATTTTTAAAAATTATTATGACTGCCCATTAGAATAGCTATGCACATGCTCTTCGTGAAAATTCAATTTTGTTCTTTATTTATGAATTAATAATTTGAAGACAATGCGGTGTTTGTAACAAAAATTATTTCTTAGCTGGTTTTGTTCGCCAACATGTACATAAACACTTTTGATCGATTTGCTTTGATCTTCTGAATATTCTTCCTGAAGTTATTGAACAGTTATAATTTTCAACAGATCTTTTTTCAGAAATCCATCATAATAACAAATGTTAGCAGTTTTTTGACTGATATCGGAAGATTTGAGTTTTCGTTTTCGTTTTCGTTTTCGTTTTCGTTTTCGATAAAACGAAAATCATTCAAAACTTTTCAGGATTTATTTTGGAAAAACAAAACGAGAGGGTAGGCGAATATGCTCTTAATAACAACAATACCGGGATTGTCTCTCTAAAATTTGATAACGACCTTGTCACCCACCGTGGGAGTCTCCACAACCTTAACTCTCTCGAAAAACTTACACATGGGAAAGCGTATGTAACGCAAGCTTTTACTTATTAAAATAGATCTTTTTTCGTCACACAAATGCGCACCTTATTCTATTTTGTTATATCCTTGGCAACTGTACATTTTCATCATTTACTTGTTGATTCTCTATTGAAGGCTACCAATAAGCAGTCGGTGAAAAACGAACAATACATTTATGAATTTTTTTCTCTTCTCTTCTCTCTTGTTTTTTTCTTTCTTTTCATCAGAAAAGAATCGAAAATTCTGCAATATTTAGCAACACATAGTAAACGCTGCACAGTCGAAGTATAGAGTGTATGATTACTGACCTTCTAAATTATTTAATGATCAATTGGATCTGATTTTAAGTAAAGTATGGGTCAAATACCGACTAAACAAGATATTGTGGTTAATACGGATATTGAAGTATTTCCTATAGTTTGGCTTGATACCCAAGTAAACAGAGATCATAACAATCTAGCTGCTCAAAAACAATTGCGTGAGTTGGATAAAAATCTTCTGACATTTGACAACGAAGAGAAATGTCACAAACATATTGTGTCAACGTCGGCAGAAGATCGAATTGTGTTTATTGTTAGTGGTCAACAAGGAAGAATAATAGTACCGAAAATTCATCAACTTCCACAGATTATATTAATCTGTGTGTATTGTATGAATGCGACAGAAAATAAAGTTTGGGCAAAACCATTTGACAAGGTAAAAAAGAAGCATAAAATACTCTTTACTGTATTTACACAGTTATTTTAAATTGAAATCACTTATTCAATTCTTTCTAGGTTAAAACTGTTGCCGAAAAATTCGCTGACATTATTACATGTATCAAATCAGTCCAACGGAATATTACATTGGGAGCAGGTGAATCTACGAATAGTAATATCAACGTTTACACTCATTATTGTACGGCTATAGATGATCCTTTTGACAATCCTCTTTCCTTCATTGAATGTTTCCTTCGCATAAAATCAAACCAGTCAGACATCACTGAGTGTATTGCATATTGTCGAAATAAATATAAGCGAAATCAGCACGAACTTGATTTAATTCAAGAGTTCCAACAGTCGTATACATCTGAACGTGCAATATGGTGGTATACAAGACAATCTTTCGTATTCAGAATATTGAGCAACATTCTTCGAAAAGAAAAGTCTTATTTAATCTATAAGTTTCGTTTTTTACTTCATGATATTTATCAACAATTGAAGCAGTGTCAATGTCAGTCGCGTATACAAGTTTATCGAGGACAGTTGCTACCCGATCAGGATATCATTTATTTCAAAACATTAATTGGTAAGATTGTTACCATCAAGTCATTTTTTACGACATGGTCAAATCGAAATCATGCTCGATCTGGTTTGAAACCTTCGACAAACGATTCGAAACAGGTTCTATTTGAAATCGATGCTATTCCTGGAGCAGCCAATTGTAAACCGTATGGTGATATTAGCTTGCATAACTCTTTTCCTAAACCGGGAGAAGTATTATTTATGGCTGCGTCTAACTTTCGCATTGACACGGTACATTATGGTGAAGATCAAATGTGGATTATTCGAATGACATTAGTAGTTAATGATTCACCTAATTGGAAAGACTTCTTACAACGAATTGATATCATGGAAAAAAATGTTGGTGGACTTAATCTGGCATCATTTGGTACAATAATGCGTTGCATGGGTCATGTCAGTAGAGCCAAAAGCTACTGTTCTCGCTTATTCAATCAACTTTCTTTATCGAATCCATTAGCAGCTGTTGTCTGCTTTGAACTAGCCGAAATAGCCTCAAGTGAAGGTGATTCAGATGCCAGTAAAAGTTGGTATGAACAAGGAACTCACATCAAAAGAAAATATGGTGTACATGGCGATCTGAATTATGAACCTAAATCGACAGGTGATAAAATTTCTTTGATACGCTTAATAGTTTTCGAAAAAATTTCGTTATCCATATGCTATTATTTATACGCAAATATAGGAAATCCTATATTTTTGTCCTCAATAGAATTTTTCTACAGAATTGTTTTGAATATTCGTAGGCAAGTTCATGATACGGAATAGTTATATGAAAGAATTCTATAAAATAACCTGAGAACAAAATCCAATTAAGATTTTTATAGTCTAAATGAGTAACTTTAAATGTAGTAAGAATGACGACAGCTGAAGCTAATTTCTAAAGAAAGAAATTTAATCTACTTCATTCATTCAATGTAACGAAGAATAAAAACGAACAGAATGTAACATATCGGTTCAATCTATTAAAGTTTAGTAAATTCTTTCTTTGCTCCTTATAAATTTATCTAATTATTAACTCTCGATTGGTTTGAAAATAATCCGACTCATAAGAAAGTATGCTGAATTAGAAATAAAATATTTACTTATTATGTTTGCACTGCATTAAAATTTAGTACAGCATACAGAGGGGGTACTCCATGAATTGTTCTATGCAGTACGCATCTACTAGAGAGAAATATACGCTGCTCAGAGAAAATGAACTTAGAAATAATTCATTCGTCATTACTAGAATATTACATTACATTTTTGGACAGTTTAAATTGGATATAGAGAAATTTCGTTTTATTATCAGACTCTATCTTATCACGATCTGTCGACTTTATTGTGACCCTTCGAAATTCAAACGAAAGTCTTGATAGCATGATCAACGAAGCGATGGTCAGTCAACGTTTTACCAGTGTTCAATTGGATAAACATCAAGTTCGTTTTCCCATTGAAGGGTACGAAAAGGTGCCTCTTGTTTCACTAGAAGAAGCAATGGTACCACTCCTTGGCGTTCTACCGGACATACAACGAATGGTGTATATTGCCAAAATGAAATGTGAACTGTCAACTGATGGTCTAACATCAGATCAATCGGCTGCAATCATGCTGTATACGATGGAATGGGAGCCATCTGAAACATGTCTCTATTTCGTATTGAATTCAGCCTTGCGTACGGCCGATCGTGAAATAGTGAAACCCTGGTTTCTCTATTTAAAACTGATTTTTACCGCTTTATCACGTCTACCAACAAAATCAGGAACTTTTTATCGCGGTGTGAAACTCAATTTAAGTTCACAACATTCTCAAGGCGAAACATTCTATTGGTGGAGTTTTTCATCGTGCACAACAACAATCAATGCTATAACATTGGGTCAATTTCTAGGTAGTACAGATATACGTACTCTCTTTGCTATTGAAAGTACGAGTGGTCGAGATATTAGCCGACATTCTTACTATCAAAACGAACGGGAAATCTTACTATTACCCGCGACTCGATTTCAAGTAGTTGGGCATCTACCATTTACATCAAATGTTCATATTATACAATTAAAAGAAATCGAATCTGAATTTCCACTTCTGAACCCTATTGTGTAAACAATTGAATTTAAAAAGTGTTCATTATTTGAGTACGTGTGTTTTTAGTGTGCCAGTTGGCTTGATAATAAATGTAATAATAATTTGTGTTTAAATTGAACTTTTAGTGAAAATATACAATAAACTTATGACACAACTGTACTCAGCGGGAAAATTTGCAGTGAGCTGCATTTCGATGAACTACTTATTCTAAGCTGTATTAATTATTTTCTTCTTCAAATGTTCAACAAGTTGATAATTCAAATTTACTAGGTTATTTTATTATGTGGCTATTGAAACATAGTTATATCGAAAGAAATAAGATTGAACTAGAAAATATTTTAAACCTTCTACGAATAAAAAGTTTCACAAAAGAAAAATTTCTAGAAAATTCGAAGAATCAACTCTATTTAGCAATGAGTTACTTTTTGAAAAAATATCAAATATATTTTCAAATGTAATTTATAATATTAAAGCTGTCTCGACTTTTCATTCGAACCAAACAAACTAGCAAAGAGCTTATGCGAAAACTGACCAACGATTATTATGAAATAAGATGTGCACATAAACATTTTGACTTGACACGATTTTATTTTTAATATACCTAATTTTATTATATTGGCTATGGAGTAAGGCATGTCTGTCAGCCGGTGGTGTCTTTGATAAGTTCGTCTGTTGTATTTTTATTCATTTATTTCGAAAATTCTTTTGTCAATTATTGCTCTACTGTGTTGAGCATAAAGTTCGCGGTCACTTGCACAAAATTCTTTTTTACGCATAAGTTTATTCAAAACCCATAACAATTATTCTTCAAAATACAACCCATCATTCTCAATGACCTTACGCCAGCATTCTGCAAGTTGCCGAATCTGATCTCGATACCAGTGTGGCTCCTTGGACTCAAAGAGTTCACGACACGCTGCTTCGGCTTGATCAAAAGTTTCGAATCGTCGTCCTCGAAAAAAGTGCACCATTGAACGAAACAACCCATAATCAGAAGGAGCAAGGTCGGGACTGTAAGCCGGATGCGGCAGAACCTCTATACCATCAAGTAATTTTTGCAAGTGACCGCGAACTTTTTGCTCAACACAGTATTAAACATGAACATATTGTAATTGCAAGTGTTGATGTTAACCATCGACTTAAGAACTATAACCATGAAGATACTATTTAAATATTTCTCTAATCATTCTTAGCACAAATAAAGAATGTTGGATTCTTTTTTCTTCATTAATAGTTTGCTACAAGCTTCACGTTAGGTTTTGGTTGAAATATGTTTTTAATGCATTGAAGCATTAAACTCTTGGGAAACTCATCTACGCGAAAGTGATTCAGACCATTATTACTTTACTTATCTAGACAATTTCTCAATAATATATTTACAGCGTAAACTGAAGTAGTACTGGCAAAAAAAAGAGTTTATACCAATCTTCAAACTTTTGCATAATTTTATAGAAACAATTTTGAGCAATAAAAGATTTTCAAAGTGTATAAATTTTGATAAATACATGATTTCTTCTGAATCTATCAAAACTTAGACTTAAAATGAAGTATGACAATGAAATATAAATATTATCTCAAGAAAATCACTACTGCCATGCTAGGTTTTAATGATGTTGTGTAATAAGTAGAAAATAAGTTACTAACAGAACTTTGATTTCTATCAGTTAGAACAATTAACGTTCATTGACATCGAAAGTCGATTCACTGGGCCCTAGACTGACAGTGCTGAGGAGAACAAATGCGTGGACAGGACAGAAAATCGGTTGTTTGTGGCAGCAGCTGGTGATGATATTGTCAAACAGACCTATAAAGGGAGTAGGAATAAGTGAAAATGAGGTAAGAATTAGACGAAAACTAAAGGTCTCAAGTAAAAGCGCTGAAAGTGAAGACAAAAGACGGACAAAATGGGACTCAGAGGTCCTTAAGGAGGGCAAAGTCTGACTTTTACCTGCCCACAAAAATATATGGTTCAGAAATTTCGTAATGGTTAACTCAAAGTTCCGTAGGGGATCAGCTTGCCCCTCCACTGACCTCATCTCCAGAGCGGACTGTTTCATGTAGCCATGTCATGCACGCACCCATTGCTTGTGCCGTAACAATGTTCTTTGTGTCATAAAAATGGTCGCTTGTGCCATGGAAATGGTCATTTGTACCGCAGAAATGGTCGTTTGTGCCATTGTTACAGACAGACATACACAGGTGAATTACGGCTTCTAGGCCCTATCCTTTCAGTTTAGGGAATTGGCTCAGTGAAGTATTGAAAATTTTTTCTCGCAATAATTAAAATAAGAACAGATTCTGGTTTTACATCTGTGGTATTACTCTTCTTTACGAGTGATATCAACAATTATTAGCCACGACCCAAGTTTTGTTTTGTTTTCTACTGAGCATTGGCAGAATCGAACTGAATATGTCTGGATCTCTTGACGCTACACAAAGTTCTGAAACAAAAATTATTTAACTATAATTTAAATTTTACCTTTGCAACTGTAATAATGGTAATACTTTCTTATATTATCAATTTACTGATTATTTCATTTTTTCACGTTCAATAGTTATCCAGGTGTAAAATTATCAGATAGCGTTATGACTGAGAGTTATCCGATCCTAACATAGTTATAGATAATTGGATTAAGATTGAAACTTTTTGCAACCACACTCGAATGAAATCCAACAAAGGCATTGGAAACAAGTTTCAATAGCGTTACTACTCATTCCTTTCATTACAATATTCTTTATGCTATCGAACCACTGTACAAAACTAAAGATTTGAATAAGATAAGAATGTGGAGGAAGAAAAAGTTTATATACGAAACATTTGACTTCTAAAATTGATTAGTGGATAATTTAGTTTCTGTGTACTAATAATAACTATCGCCGCAGAAGACCATTACATTCCGATATTTGCATTAGCAAAATTAATGAACAATTATGGTATTTGTTTTTATTATCGAAAAAAATGATAACTAAATTTAATTATTGTACTTGCGATGTTTGCTTTTATCATATACTGTTTAATATCAATAATGAAAATCTAAGTAAAAATGAATTCTGACACTTTTCAATCGGTGCCGCAACAATATCGGGACCATTTTACAATACATTTTAATTACGATATATCCTGCTAATACCGACAATATCTCTATACTTCGCAAGTATTCAACAAACTCTTTACCCGACATTTTACATGAATTATAATACTAATTATCTTCTCAAGTTTCGTTCGAATTGATAGAATGACAAGTTCGATAAGATAACAGATGAGCTAGTTACTATATTTGTCATTCTTCGCCGCAAGAGAAACTCTGGATACTGTGATAAGAGAAACGTATTTTTGATATGTCTTTATTTTTGGATTGATATTTAACAACGATGATTGATGCAGAAAACACAATTGCTTTAATTTTCTCAGTAGTCAAATTAATGAATAGATTATCTTATCCATAGTTATCACTAAAATTATTTCGATCATTTTTATTAATTTTGATACTAAATAGATAATCCAATAAAACCAGTTTTATTGATCCCATGGTACTTTAATAATCGTTCATAAATAAAGAAATCGCTTGTTTCTTTTATTCGATTTTAAGTTTAAGCAGTGATTTGTCAAATTTAATCAATATACTACGTAGCTAAAGTCATCCTTTTCTTACATTTGTTTTCAGCAGCTTATTGATGAAACTCTAACAACAAATTATCACAAGAAAACGCCATTATCTCTAAGCAAAGTGAAGTCGTATTTTCAACATTTTCCAAAACAGCAACAATATATTGCTAAAAATGTTTCAAAGAACTAGTTTCTCTATAATAAAACCCTACTTATTGTGAATGTTCTTTCTTTTATTCACATAAGCGTATTATTTACTTTATTATTCTTTTATTTTTCGGTGTTATATACATATGGACTTGGTCTCAGGCTTTTTTTTAAATGTTGGTACCCTGGTCTAAAATAAGCTTTTTTTAAATTTCTTAGACATACAGAACACAATATCAATATTTAAAAGACATTTATTGACTCGCATTATCACGAAAAAAATTTAGATAAATATAGCTGTAGTATAGACCTGTTGTCAATACTGTTTGCTCTCATCTGATTAATACACAGAAGTCTATACCATGTATCGGCAACTATTGCTTCCTATTCTATGTCTAGTTTTGTTCGGAATCAGTTTTAGTTGGGCAGCTAATTGGGCAGTACTTGTAGCTGGTTCTCGTGATTGGGTAAACTATCGTCATCAAGCTGATGTATGCCATGCTTATCAAATCCTACATAAAAATGGTATTCCTGATTCGAATATTGTTGTCATGATGTACGATGATTTAGCTCATCATTGGCGGTAAGTACAATACTTATGTACACCGTGTCTATATTCTATTTATTTCTTTTCGATACCAGAAATCCAACAAAAGGTATCATTATTAATCATCCTAAAGGAAATGATGTTTACCATGGAGTACCTCATGACTACACTGGCAAAGTAAAATGAATTCATTGTCAATTGATTTAGCCATATTTTAGAATAGGATGTGACACCAGAGAATTTTATGAATGTTTTGCTCGGTAATCAGGAAGCAATGCGCAATATTGGTAGTGGAAAAGTGTTGGAAAGGTAAAAAGCAATCATAATTTGTTACAACTGCTGTTAAATATTAGTTCATATATAGTGGTCCCGATGATAATGTTTTTATCTATTACACTGATCACGGTGCTGTGGGTACGCTATGGTATTTTTATTCAGTTCTTAACATAAAATTTCCTTTTTAAATAGGTTTAGTTGCTTTCCCATCTGGCGTAGTATGTTTATATTCAAAACTTATTTCTCAAACACTGTATCTTTTCTCTTAGCTCTATGCAAAAGATTTAAATCAAACTATTAACACCATGTATAATCAAAAGAAATATAAGCAAGTTAGTGTGTTGTGTTTGTTAAAAAAGAAAACAATTAAAATACATATATTCCTGATAGTTAGTTATTTATATCGAAGCTTGCGAATCCGGTTCAATGCTAGAAGATATTCTATCAGATAAAATAAATGTGTATGGAACAACAGCATCAAATGCTCAAGAATCATCATATGCATGCTATCATGATGTACTACGTGGTACATATTTGGGTGATGTTTACTCAGTTGTTTGGATGGAAGATTCTGATGCTGAAATGATTGATAAAGAGACATTATATCAACAATATTTAATAACACAAAGTAAAACAAACGCAAGTCATGTCATGCAATATGGAGATCTTGTAAGGAACAAGGATTCTTTCTATTTATCAAAAATATTTTCTCTTAGAATCTAGCCAAATCTCATAATGTAAGTGAGTTTCAAGGTGTAGAAAAATCAAATGTCTCAAAGTACAATAATTTTATTGATCAATATAATAGTTTACTTAGAGTACGATAATGAAATATTTCAATCCAACAATCATAACTCTTTTTCATATAGCGAGATGCAGTTCGTTCTGAAGATGTACGCATTGAAATTATTAAACATCGTTTAACTATTGTTGAAGTCAATTCAATTGAAGAAAAAGAATTGACAAATGAACTTACTCAATTATACAAGGTGTGTCGGGACATTTATTTTTGTTTTATTTAAATGATAACGCATAATTTGTTTTGTTTAGGATCGAAATATAATTTTCCATAGAATTTATCAAATAGCGTCAACGGTATTATCATTGAACCGTGAAAACTATTTGGAAATGATTCTTGAAAAACGTATGAAATTGACTCAGCATGATTGTTATATATCTGTTACACAACGTATCCATGAAAAATGCTTCGATCTTCAAGTTCGTTAAGATTCCATTCTATTATTTTCAACGATATGAGTTTTTGTTTTTAAATTTAGAACGAATTTGTTCTAAATAAACTTTATATTATGGCCAATTTATGTGAAATCGGTTTGCTTGACATTACTATAAATCAAGCGATTGATGAAGTATGCAACCATCGAATCTATTTTGACTATTAATTTCTTCAAATGTTCATATCTTGAAACAGTTTTATTTTCAAATAAACACACTTATCATCGGCAGTGTTTATTAAATAATTGTTGGGTTAAAAAACTAAGGATAAAATGACTATAGAATTAATCTGCAATATACATTGTTTCTAAAGCAATAATTCATTTGTTTGAAATTTTTACTACTGTCAGTAACACTTTTTTTTTTGAATTAGGATTTAAGTTTGAATGAGCGCCCTAATAGTATCTATGACTTTAAGAATACCGTTCCTATTTAGTAAAACCTGTAAGCATACTCACAAGCACTAGCTGATAAAAAATGAGCGATATTATTGACGAAAATTTTCCACATTTGGAAAATAGCTTGCATATTATAAGCATGAAATATTCCTAGCACACACTTTACGATGAAGTGCCGCTGAACTTCACATCTTTAAAGAATTTTACATGCCGGGAAATCAAGGGGGAAAGGCGAATTCTCACGATTCCGAATCCCATAAAAATCTCCAAAATCTCAAGAATCCCACGAGAATCCCTGGAATCCCATGAGAAATCCCAGAAATACAGAAAATATAATTTATATTCTGGACTAATAAAAGCATCAATCGAAGCAATTTACGAACAAACTATACAGATAAGCTAGTTGTTGTGAAACAAAGACTTCCCGCCATAACAAGTGTAAAACAAATTCTTCTGAAATTCGTAATTCTCATCGCCGAGGAGAACAAGTTGTAACATGTTGATTTATGACAAGAATCTGGTTATGATCTTGATATTATAAATTGCATTTATTATCTACGTTGCATAAATGAAACAAAATTATGTAAGTTATATAATTATCATGCTTAGAAAATTTAGTAAGACGCCTGCCCATGTAGCGAAAATCGTCGTGATTTAGTGATTTTTTAAAAATCAGTGTATAAATCGCGATTTTTTCTGCTGGGAATCCATTTAAAGAAGGAGAAAGCAATTGGTATGTAGAAGGAAATCTAAGAAAAAAAGTCGAACTCTTTCAATTATGATGCAACTCAAGGGGAGGGGTTTTGGCGGGTTCTCGGGATTTCGAATCCCATGGGAATCTCGGAATCAAATAGAAATCCAGGGAAATCAATGAATATCCAAGGAATACTTAAATTAGATGTCTGAACAACACTGAAAGCATAACTCATGATCATGCATAACAAATATCCCTTCGTTCATTTAATATTTTGAAACCTGTTCCTTTAAGAGAACCACGTAGTAGTATGAAAAATAAGGGTGCCGATGTGGATGTTTCGTGGGGATGGAAAAAGACGTAGATCATCGTCCTCATCGATATCGTAAACTGAACGTTCTGGAGTATAGAAGCTACTGATTTCTAATGAAATAATGTGATCTTAATCGTGACATATAGTATGATTATTTATACAGTTCAGTTAGGTGAGATAATCTCAAAAATTTTGTACAATAACGCTCATATTGATTCCTAGAAGGATGAATCGGACTACAATTTTAAATTCGACACAACATATATACTTGCAATTGAACTAAGGGACTAACTCCGAAGACGAACTTACGGTCTTTTCATTTTATCCAATACTTAGTAAATCGTAGTTTTACGACCAACACTATTCTTCCTAGATTGATCAATAATGATTGATCGTGAATATTAATACAAAACAACGGGTAAATAATCTATTGACTTTTTACCAAATGATTGGAACAATATACTAATCGATGAGCTTATATTAGTTCATTACCTGGCTCGTTGAATAAAATAGACATGATTAATGAGAGAATGTAACGGGTTAGTTCTTATCAATATTACTTTGATTTTTACTGTCCTTTCACTGACAAAGGACAATAAAATAAGAGCGTTTTGTCTCTAGTATTGATGCATATCTTATGAAAAAATTTGCCTGAACTTAGCGATGACGCGACTATTTTTCTTCTGTGGACGAATAAATATCCCTCGACTTTCACAATTCAAAGCAAGCTTAGAGTCAATAATTGAATCTTCGAGAAAAAAGGCAGACAGCTAGAAAACAAAAATGAGAGAGATGCGGAATTCGACAAAGATCTTGAATATCCGGGCGAAGTTCAGGCATTCTAGTGCATGTAGAATCTGCGTTGTTCCTCTCCAAATGCAGTGAGTTGAACTTCTCATTAAAGTTTTCAAAAATGTCACACAATATAAGAAAAAGATGGTTTCGCAACAATCAGCTTCAAAATGATCTCATGATTTTCTCCTAATCTAGCCTGTCATCTTCTTTCCAGATTTGATTTTTATTTTGTTTAGAAGAAAGCAAGAGAATCTGTAATAAAACAAAGTAGATTAGCTATACAAATCTAGTGTAAAAAGATCCGTATTGTCTAATCTAACGAAAATCATTATAACTCATTGGATCAAGAGTCAAACTAGTATTTTAAATTTAATGTGGCTTTTTTATATTCAAATCAGAGAAATATAGGTGATCCTAACACAAAATTTATAATTTGTCTTCTGTGTCAATTAGCGATAAATCTCAATTTCCTACAATAAGAGTCTCCGAACCAATTTTTTTCTTCACTTTCAAACTATTTTTCTTTTGTGTCAAAAGTAATGCCAAAAACAATACAGTCATAGATAGAGAGCCCCTTATCTTTTAGTAGACAGAAAGGCTATGTTGCTATTTGCTTGCTTTAAGCATGTTCAACTGTCAGATTACTGAATGAATAAAAGGTTACATATAAGATGCCGTAGATTCATTTGATTCGACAGATTTCTTGTATCTGATTGATTTATCTTATTGCTTGCTGCTCTTTGCTATTCTACCTCGAACATTTTCTCTTAAAAATAAGAAGGTAAACTGTCGTGTTGTCAAAATGAACTTGATAACAGTCTAATTAGGTGAAGTGCCTAGAATTTTAAAATAGATAACCCTAGTGAACTATCTTGGGGTATGCACATGAAATACATGAGCATTTGGAGCAAGAGTGTCATGTGCTGTGGAAAATCTTGAGGGTTGCGCATTTCATGCGCATAAGAAAAACATTTATGTAAAAAGGCGTAGTTTGGAGTTCCAATCACTTTTCAGATCGAATATTTTTCTCCTGACTATAATTCTGACGTGGGGAATTATAATTGTCTAGTGCTTTTAATCACGCTATTAATGAAATTCTTTCTTCCATACGCATAAATTTCTTGAGACTCTTGAATAAGAAAGTGATGCGCTATGGACAAATCTTGATATCTGAACAGGTCAAGCATGTGAAAAAAACATTCGCCTAGGAAATGATTTTCCTCAATAATTGTGTGCAGCTTTTCAAGCCATTTGGTAAAGCAATGAAACCTTGACACTGATTTCTATCAGATTTTCAGGACTAGAGTGAGGATCGTAGAGGTTAAATATGAATTTCTGGAATGTCAGTTGTTATTATAAAAATTCCGAAAATCCATGGGAATCCCTGAATCCACCTTTCCCCGTTGCGAGAAATACAGTGCTTTATCTAATTAGATTGAAGTAAACTGGTATTTTTCATTCTTGATTTCAGTCTTTTGTATAAACTTTACATTAGTTTACGACTGAATGTATATCGAAAAAAACTGAAAGGGAATCTTTTTCAATCGCTACGAGCTCGTATATCGTGTACAATATTACTTCTGAAGAGTATCTCGAATTCATATTAATGTAAAAATGCAAACGGAATCAGGTGGAACCTTCATGATATAGTCTATTACAGCGTTGATGTATAGCATGATTTCAAATCTAGATATTTGTTTAAAAAAACAGATGTATATTTTTCGCGTATATATGCTTTGTAGTAATAAGACACGTAATTCGTTGTACCTATGTAAAACATAGTTTCTGAAAGGTATTGAAGTCTATTATACATAGTATTATTAATACTAAGATATCATGTTACGAATTTTCTAAATTTCACATCGTTTGATCATCTTATTTCGGTCATATATCGATTACCATAGTTATAAACGAGATGTTCATGAACATTATCTACAGTTGGAAATGTTTGCCCATCTATTTCGGCCATTCTCTCAAAAGAAATCGGTGTCAAAAAATTATTGTTGGCTAGAATGGTGTATACAGAAATATTCGATATTGGATTTGTTGCGCTTTTGGCGGCTGTATATAAGTCAATGTAGGCAGATAAGTCCCCCATTACTGTTGGTGGTTTACGATGAACAATTTGTGTAGTGAGCCAATTTTTTATTGAATTGTTTTTGCGCACACATAGACGAGACATGCCAAGAGCCTAATACAAATGGCACCTATTTTTCATTCTTTTATCAGTATATTTGACATTACCTCGAACAAATGATAGCCATTTTCATAGAGTTCACTACGAATTTCATTTGAATGGAGATATGTACTGTTAAAGTAGCCTACATCAATATCATGTGTCCATGGAATAATAGTATGATCACGTACAGCTCCAAGTAGGGTGCCATAGATAATTACGTATGTTAGATTATGCCTTCGGAAAAATCCATCCAGAAACACCAGAAAATCTTTAAGAATGTAGGCACAACAAGTTTCGTTTTTTGTTGTACATTGAGTTGAATAGGAACACTGAATAGAAGAACATTCGCTGATGCCTTCTCTGGCAAACTTCATAGTAATTAATGGTATGATCTCTTTTCTAAAGATAGAAATGCATACGAGATATCAGTATGGCAATTTCATTTATGATTTTCATAAATATTTTTACGCGCAGAATCGTTTGATCGATTTATAAAGACTGAGACATGCCAATAGATAATGTCGAAAGATAATTCCCGTTTGTAAATCTTTATTCTAATAAAAAAGTCCTCGCATTATATTATCCCACATAAAAAATTATAAGATTGATATAAAACCGACCCGGCTATAATGCGTTCCACATCTTTCAGTGTCATTTTCTGTTAGAGAATATCAATAAATTGCGCTAATAATAAGAAAATCTTAAAGGCTCATTGATGTCATATGATATCGGGTGTCCCAGGAATAATGAGCCTCTCAGTATTTTACCAATATCTCCGTCAGTTTTCGTCGCACAGATTTAACTCTTTTTACCAAAAGATGCCTCGTTCAGTTCTCTACAAAACCGTATAAAACATTTTAATGTAAAAAGGAACCGTGAAAAATTCTAGGCTACAGACTACAAGACACCAAAATGATGGGTTTCGTAGCTGCGTTTTTTTCAAAAAAGAATTATCTTTTATCTATGATTTGGCAGGCGCCTAGTTGTGCTCGTCCCTGCTTTTCGATATTTTCAAATATCTTCGTTCTCATGATCTTTAATGTAGGTCGTTTGAACGGGATAGTACTATACAAATGGTCATATTTCTTACAAAACAACGTGAAATCGTCGAAATTCGTTTTATCAAGCCACATTTTTATACAAAGCAAAGAATATATACAGACCATTGTATAGGCTTGGTAGGCTAATCATTTGCCCTAAAATGAGCAACGATAATTTAGCATAAAAAGTTAGTTTAGGACATAGGCGTCGGAATTTTCCAAAGTAACGCCAAAACCCTGCCGAAAAATTCGAAATATGTGGAAAAGAAAAGGCTTGGCTGTATGATAACTAAAGTGTCGAAAGGAACTTTTAATTCCCATCAAGAAAGAGTTCTTCTATGGCTACACAATCACTCATTCAGTTTTTCTGTATATCGCACATCTCACCACCGCTAAGAAAATAAAAATTGGCAAAACAAATTTGCAAAACCCATCATTTCGGTGTCTTGTAGTCTGTAGCCTAGAATTTTTCACGGTTCCTTTTTACATTAAAACGTTTTATACGGTTTTGTAGAGAACTGAACGAGGCATCTTTTGGTGAAAAGAGTTAAATCTGTGCGACGAAAACTGACGGAGATATTGGTAAAATACTGAGAGACTCATTATTCCTGGGACACCCGATACATCGCAGCGCTTGCCAGGATTCCAGCGAAAAACTTATTTGCAAAGAACGTCCCCCTCGAGATTTATCAGGACACTACGATGTATGTGTCATATTCACTAAGATAGCTATTAGAAAAATAAGAAAGAAAATGAACACTATGTCTCAATTTAGTGCTAACAGAATTGATTTGTGCCATTTCAAAATATATAAAGTGAAAATATTGCTTTGCATTATTCTAGACAAAATTCCAATGCGAATTTTAAACCATGGCAGAGTTTTCCAGAAAGTCTCAAGGAAACGTACAAGTCTTTGTAAAAAATCATAATATCAAACATCTACTCACTGTATCTGTTTGAACATAGTAATATGATTTGTTGTGTATATGAAATAGGCTACAATAGCCACAACAGCCATTGTAGTCAATATATAGTAGGTCCATTTATTTCTCTGAAGACAAATCATTCTTTCCAACATATTTAATATCTAAATGAAAAAAAGGTAATATTTGGAAGTGTCCAGTTGTATGTAACGCTTCCTTACATCCACAACTAGCTACTATTTATCTACGTATGTGTGTTGCTTTCTGGATCTGACATCACGTTTCTAGTGTTATGTTTCATTTGTTGACTTATATTCTCAAAATCGCAACAAGGCCGACAATTTCATTAAGATGTATCACCCAATTAATCATGAGATTAAAGCGCGATATGTCGTCAAAACTGATGATTTTTTGTCAATTTTCCCAACAGAATCAAGATTCATCAAACAACGACACGATTTTGATGAAATATATCAATGACATTAGACTGCCTACCAGAGGGCCTTCTCGAGATCATTTTCTTTATATTTCTTATTACAAAGAAAGAGTCGAATCGACCGGTACCTAAAATAATTTAAGGAATAAGTGCGAATAGCAAAGCCAAATAATTGGAGCACGGAGGCAGATAGAGCTACTAATACGGTGAGACGATAAGATGAATGATATGATTTGATTTTCCATAATATTACTAATGTGAGCAGTTAAGTCAACATCACTGAAATTTGTGACTTCTCCTGATTTTTCCTGAGAAAATCGTGAATAATCGTCAAAAGTACGACGATTTTGAGGACATGGGTACATATATACCATCCAGTCTATGATAAGATTGTGACGATTTCTGATAGAAGATATGCCTGTGCTGATGGTATTACACTTTATTTAACTCTTCAAATAATAAATCGCATCGATTACATATAAAATACACGCTTAAATACTCAACCATTTGATTGTAGAGAGAACGAAGAAGAGTGAGAGATAGAGACACATATCAAGGACAGAAAGGTAAAGGCAATATAAGTGATATTTGAGAGAACGAAGGAGAATGAGAGATGAAGACACATATCAAGCACAGAAAGAAAGATAAAGGAAATATATGTGATGAGAAGAAGTGGCACCTTAAGGTCAAATACCATGCACAGACCACACTCGAACGGGAGCGTTACACTCTCGCGTGGAATGTGAACGCTCTCCACATTCATCGTTACAAAGATGTGTCGTGTTATTATACCGACATTGAGGTTCTCTCCTGGTAAGCGCAGTTTCATTACGCTCACATATAGTATCTAGTTATAAATGTTGTTCTGTGAAACGTATTTCGAGAGTCTCGCATGATTTTGTACACCTTGAAGAATTTGGTAAACTCTCGCAACCTATGGTGAACCATTGTAGACCACGATAGACCCTTATAGCCCATGATAGGTATCGGTTAGAGCCCAGCGGGTCCAGAAATTTTGAACCCAGAACCCGGCCCGGACCCGATCAGTTTAAATTTTCTGGAACCGGAACCGGGTCCGGTATTACCCGATCGCATCTTACATATGACACGGAATAAAATATTTTAATCAGAACTGAATCCTCTAAGTTGCTGGAAATATCAAGTGTTTTTTCAAATTTTGTATTCGCCGACTGACCACACTATATATTGATAATAAAACGATAATTAAATACGATAGGTTCATAGTCATCGTTTATGGTTTCTGATGAAGTGAAAAAAAGACATGTATGAAGACAGTAACATATTTGATTTATATAATATCACTGAACAAATAAACATTATCTTTATCAGGATCCTGATTCAGTTTATTTTTTGATAAATCATATTCAAAATAAAACTACATATTATGAATCCGTTGCTCAAGAAAAGCGAAATTCTGGTAAAAAGAACAAAACAAAATAGTGACAGTGATTATTCTTCGAATGATATTGAAATCCGCATTAATGATAGTACAGAATCAGATGAACCATTATTTGAATAATAGATTTATGATGTTAGTCAGATTTAGACATTTTAATCTGGAAGACGTTTTTTGTTGTTTTTCTACTACCCAGGTTGATCAAAACGGGCTCGTTTACAGTCTGTTTATCGATGGTAAACGATGTCAAAACGATATATTTACGGCAGTAAATAGGCCGTATTTGTCCGTAATACTTGGCGCAGTAATACGGCACCGAAAACGGGATTGAATTTTCATGATTTACGGCTGTTTGTGCTCCGTACTCTCATGATAATACGGTCCGTATTACTGCGCCAGATATTACGGCAAACTTTCGCCCGTAAAATAGTCGTAAAGTAACCGTCAATGTCCGTATACGGACCGTACTGTTTGACCTGGGTACTTTTATATATTTAAATTAATGATTACTTTTTGAATAAAATGTACAAATAAACTAAGGTTCAAAAATATTTTCATACATCTAAAAAATATTCCTTTGGACCCGCACCTATATCTGAACCCGAATTCGTACCCGGCCAAATTTAAGTTTTCTGACCCGGAACCAGATCCGGACCCGTACGGGTTCGGGTACGGGTAAGGGCACGTTTGCACGACTCTAGTCTTGGTAGACTCTTATAATCTATAAGGATTATTGATTTAAATAATTCTAAACAGAATTATCGGGAGATTTATTTGCAGCATCCAGTGGTGTTCCGCGGTTCATAATCTAAGGTGAGTCTTGTTTTATTCAAAATCGTCTAGACAGCATAAGCTCGATCGTATGGCGAGGAAAATGTTAACTAACGGGTGGCGCATAATGAATTGACCTCTCAGTATTTTCCATTTTTTTTTCATCTTTAATCTAGCATATACAAAACAGTGTTTTACAGAAAGATTTCTTGTGAAATCTTCTACACAAAGAATATATTTCTATTATCTTAAACAGGCTTGATTATTTTTTGACATACGATACAATCGATTGGTCCAAGACACACAACTTTCAAAGAGAAAACTTTGTCGAATGTTTTTACTGTGCGCTCCAATTCGTGGATCATGGTTGTTTTGGATGCCGCTCTATTTCAACTGATGACATGCAAATTCATCAGTTGAAATAGAGCGGCATCCAAAACAACCATGATCCACGAATTGGAGCGCACAGTAAAAACATTCGACAAAGTTTTCTCTTTGAAAGTTGTGTGTCTTGGACCAATCGATTGTATCGTATGTCAAAAAATAATCAAGCCTGTTTAAGATAATAGAAATATATTCTTTGTGTAGAAGATTTCACAAGAAATCTTTCTGTAAAACACTGTTTTGTATATGCTAGATTAAAGATGAAAAAAAAATGGAAAATACTGAGAGGTCAATTCATTATGCGCCACCCGTTATATTTCTAGCAAACTGCATAGCATGATTTATTAGTCTAAACAAATAGATTCCAGTCAAATAATAGTGGAATGTAACATAGAAGGAAGCGAGCTAAAAGATATAGAAAGCTAAATTTGAGTATAGTGCTACAAAATTTTTCTTACAAAAGTTCCTAGAAAGAAAAACGTTTTCATTGAAAAAATATGATGAATTTCTAGACGTATTTCGATTGTTGTTTGATCAACTATGAATTTTTATTCTGGAAGTCTTTTTTCGAAAGAATTCATCTCCATTATTTGATATGTTCTTTTTACTCTTTCTCACTTCATTTCCCAGGTCGAGCATTACGGCGACCAGAAACAATCGTACACGGTCGAAAACTCTAACGTATACTATCGGTGCTTGCCGTTTACGATCATGTGTCTTTCACCTAGGAATTATTGTCTCTTTGTTGTTACTTTACATTACTATTCTATACTCTACCTCTATCATTCTCAAAATTTTACTGTAAGAATCCTCTCAATCACGGTGATGGCCATTAGGGGTGGGTCATTTGACTTAACTTAAAATTAAGTTAAGTTTTGTCACTTAACACTTAATATTAAGTATTAAGTTTTTTTCTGTAATACTTAATACTTAAATATTAAGCGTTAAGTGATAAAACTTAATAACTTAAATTAATTAAGTGAAATTAAGTTAAGTGTCCCACCCCTAATGGTCATGTCATTTGAAACTTCTGGATTCTCTAAGAAAAGGGGAATGTTAGAGTTCTACCGCAAATATTTTGAATATGTCTTGAAAGCTTTTCTATTTTACACATAATTTTAAACTTCTAAGCAACATCGCATCAAATTTACCTACAGAAAAAACTTTTCTGGTGTTTTAAATCTGTGTATTATGTCTTAACTAGTACAATAATTCTTTCAATTGACGTAATCGTATATTTGTCAGTTTCATGTATTTATCTTCATTTTTTTTCTAAAAAATGCTTATCACAAGCACAGATATTATTCATTTTGGTATATTGAAATTTTTATGTCGCTATGATTGGTGTCTTTACTAATATCTTTCTGAAGTGGAATACCGATCCAAAACGATCACCGTATTGCTCAGTAGCAATATGTTAATTGTTCTATAATAACTAGCTACTTCCAAATATTTGAGATAGCACTCTAGTGACCAGCAGTATGACCTTGTGATATAGCCACGAATTAAGAGTGGCATGTATTGTCCTCACGTAGACTATTAAAGGTAAAATTATCAGACTTGTGGGATCTTGGAAAATTTTAAATTATTCATGCACAATAGTCTTTAAAACTCAAGAGTATCAGCTCACTAGCAAAAAACTTACCCTTTTTTACTGTAATCAAAGATCGAATTGTAAGCATGTAAAAAGAGAATAGATAAAGCGAGTACCACATAAAAATAACAGAACAAGCACAAAGATAAGACCAATGCGACACGAAGAAGAAGAGAAAAGCCATAATTTATATCTACAAATGTATACACGTGTGTGAAGTCAAAAGCCATGATTTATATACCCCATGCTTGGTCTTATACTTCCAAAATTCGATCTAAGGTTGACAAAACATGAGTGCATTTCCTACGAAAACACTGTTTACTTTTGATGTTCTTTTCTCTTTTGTCGTCTTGTGCAGTTCGTACTATCTATATCCATGTCTATTGTTGTGTTACATTACATATTAGTATCACATCGTCACAAATAGAAATACGCTTCCATTTCTTTCATAGAAGTCATTGAAAAAGATATTAATATCTCAAATATGATTCTAACAGGAACAAATTCTATCGATGACTTAGTCCACTATTCATAGCTACAAAGAGTATAGTTCAATCGAAATTTATGTAACCAATATTTTGTATAGTGAAGAACATCTATTTTCATGTACAATTTCAGTTCATTTTAGCATCTAAAAGACGGCGCCATTTTTTAACTCTCAAACTCTGTAGCTCTTTAAGAAAAATCTTTTGTTTAAGTTTCCGACTCAATAAAGTAACTTATTTGATACGCATATGAGTTGTTAAATAACGGGTGCCCCATAATAAATGGCCGGCTTTTGTTCTTAACCTTTATAGTATCTGACAAGCTTTATTTAAAATCAAAATATAGCATAACTCACAACATGATTACTACTATAACGAGCACAAAAAATGTTATCTAATATAAGCACCTTTCGTTTTTAAAATAGAAAAAATTCTACCTGACCAATTTTGCACACTGCGAACGAAACCACTTTTTGGTACACGAGCTACACCATCTTAATTTCATCAATTAGTGAAGTGTAGTCTTTGACTTTTTTCCAGTGCATATGATGACCTATAGCATCCCACACATAATAGTCTAAAATGTTGCGGTCGAGGCTATTTCGGAGGTGGGGGGGGGGGGGGNGGGGGGGGCATCGTTTTTCGTCAATGAATCGTGCAAAGTTGTTTTTAATTAGTCGTCAACCTTCAAGTAGTGCATGCGGTAAAACAATTTCAATATAATTTTCATATGTTAATGTTTCACCAGACCTAAAAATAATTGGAATTGTGAAGCCATAATTCAATGCTGCAAGCCATATCATGATTCTTTTTGGAAACTTGACCTTCAACCTTATTTCTTTATGCTCATCAGCATCCTGCCGACACACAGTATAAACACGATCATTTTGACGATTGTAAATGCCAGCTAATTCGAAATATTTTTCATCAGAAAATAAGATTTTTTTCTCAATCTTGTTTTCTTAATGACTTTCGAACCCAATACGCAAATGATATTCTTTCTTGTTTATGTTCATCCTTTAGATTTGGCTGAATTGTAATATGATAGGCATGTAAATGAAGATCATCATGAATAGTTCGACCGATTGTTCCTCTCGAAACACCAAGTGGACTAGCTAATTTTCTTGCACTTCGTCGATCTTTGTAAATTAGTCTATTTTTGACTTTTCGCAGGAGACATTTTTGTTCTTATAATTCTGGATATACCAGGTGGTATTTTTAAATAATGGTACTGACACTTCTATATAGATGTTGCCATCGTCTGATTGTTCGTTCACTGACCACCTTTCGTAGTTGCTTGGCAATTCGTAGTGACGACATACCATCATCAGTCATTCGCAGTACGACCTTTTGAATATCCTTAGATTTCATAGTCAAATTAAGTCTAAAAAGCACTTTTTGAGCTGATATTTTGTACTTATGTATGCCTTAAGGGGAGGGGGGGNNCCCCCCCCCCCCCCCCCCCTCTTAAGTAGTCCAAAAACATGATGCATAAATAAGTGAAGAATATGGATATAGCTTCCTATATTCCTTCATTTTTATTTCTGATCATCTAATATCAAAACACTTTTCAAAAGATTACGTAATTAAGGAAAATATGTCTCAAAAATACATCACTCGCCTAAAGTAGTTCAAGAAAGGAGACATTTTTGAATCTATTTTTGAATAAGTTTGACAAAGAAAAGTTAAGTTTATCTTTTCAAGTTATAATTTTTGTAGGCTTGTTTTGATCCGAGCATTCTAAATCATTCTTTCGATATATTTATTTTTCTCGAGTACTCCCAATCGAAACAGAACAAACAAAAAAATTGTATTTCATACTTTCGAGCGCTCGTCGACCCTATCGTGCACTTTCTATTGTTTAGGCAGTGTGATACTCATCATATTATTTCACTCTAAGAAAAGGATTATCTTTGCTTTAATAAGCGTTAGCAGATTTTGTCTGTGTCAACAATCGGGATTTGAGCGTTACCAGATTAAGTCTTATATATGGACAGATAAACATCGTTGAAAGATATTTCGACGATACGCCATTGCAGTTTTGAATCCATTTCTGTATGTTAGTGATGGCAAGATAAAAATAACAAAGATAAGCGTCAGTGGTAAAAACGAGATGAAGTAAGCCACTAGAAACGACGTGACTGGGTCATGTGCTAACTTCATACATTCGACTAGGAATGCAATAATGAGACGTGGCATACCTAACAGAGCAAGTACTACAGGACTAATAATTAGATACTTGTGTAGTTGAAGCTGATTTTGAAGATGACTAGTGCAGGATAGCTGCTTTCGAACATTCATTCGGTGTCTTGCAATCAGGACGATGATGCCACAAGTAGAAATTATATTGATTGCAAAAGAACCAATGAAATTTACAATAGTAATGGCAGATGCATAGATATTGAGATACTTTGAGTAAGATTCAGGATAACGTACAATACACCATATACGTCCTTCATCTTCGTCGGTGACTAGAGCACGATGATAGGGTTCATAAGCAGAAGTAGCGATCACAAACACACCAACGAGAAGAATGATCCATTTTGCTACTCGTTGACTTGTTTGTTGATTGAAGTCAGTTCCTTTGGTAACTGCAAATAAACGTTCGATTGCGACACATGCATATAGCCAATAACCAGTCTGCAAGAACACCTTTAATAGAAAGTCAACAGAAATATACTGAGTAATAAGAATTGATCGGTCATTAATCACCTTCAGTTGAGAGAGAACCAGTAAACAGAATTTTTATGCAAACATCGTCATGGTAATAACAGACACTATTGAAGCCACTAATAAATAAATCTCGTTGTCGAATTTGCGAAGATTTTTCTGTTTAAATGTAAAAGTACAAAGACATCCATTGATAAGTCCAACTACAAGCATTATAATAGTGATAATAGCACTGGTTTTCAATATAAGTGGCTGATCTTTGAATGCAGTGTACGGTCGAATTCGATAACCAATTATGACATCAAGTGAAAGACCAAAACTTTTCGTTGGCAAATGACATTGAGTACCTAAATAGCATTGGTCACCATTGAGACAATAAGAATCATACTGACAGACACGTTCCAGATGATGATCGAAAGAAAAACAATTAGCACGGAGATCATATGTGCATACGCACATGAACTGTTTGTCATCGTGAAAGCAAGTTAGATCAAGTCTTTGTTGATAAGGAATATGATAGTATTTCACTCGACGAATAGGCAAAAAGGCTGCGATTGTATTATTCAAAAGTTCTCGAATAGATGAACACCGACCTTTACGTTCTATAGAAAATTGCATTTGTGACCATGCTACATACGTCGTTTGTATTGTTAGAAGGTACATTTTGTTATGAAATTCGGCAAAAAGAAGACGGAATGGATTGCCCCAATTGACGGTTGGAAATACTTGATCGAAAAGAATCCTTTTAAATACTGTTCTTAGCTGATGTGGACCCCATTGTTTTTCTGTAGTTAGAGTGTCAGGTGGTGGCACATGCGTATTGACTGTGATGAAATGAAAAATAATTGACTCTGGAGAATACTGTGACTTGGCAGTGATGCAAATAATATATGAATTTTCGTCACCAGTATCTCGCATTGTTTTCCCCTGAAGTCAACGGAACATATACATATCGTATCGAAAATGCTATTGACTCTCAGATCGCGTGGTACACATTGCCCATTATTTTTGCATTTCACGGCATTTGTTTGCTCACACAAAGAATTCAAAAGATAATAACGTGATCCAAATTTTCTCAGTGGGCACACACATATGAATTTCTGGTTCCATGAGCCCACACATATTGAATCAGGAGAACAAGTATACTCGTACAGTTCTGTGCATGATGGTCCTGACGAACCTGAGGGGCAACGACAGAAAAATTTACCACTATTTACATGTTTCATACAAGCACCATGTTTTGAGTAACATTTTAGTGGACATCGAGCCCCTATTAAAATAGAACGATCTGAAACTGTTAATTGAATGGATAAACCATAGACAGGTAAACTGAAATGAATCAGTTCAAATAGCCAACTTGCACGGTGTCGAAGTGTTGTTGTTTCGAAAGCATCAATTCGTACGAAATATTTAGGATCGACAGGTTTAGGTAGCAAGCATAGAGCAAGTGAAAACTAAACTTCATGCCACAATTCGATGAGAAACGTAATTAACTTGGCGATAAGATTGAACGATGTAGTTTGCATTGTCGATAAGATAAACAAAGAAATTAAATCCTATTTGCCACTCGATATATCCGATTCCCAGAGTCACGACTATACATTGATTTTGATATTCACAACATGCTCCAAAATGAGATGGCGAACACAAACATCGTTCATTAATTTCTTTTACTGATGATTTAAATTCCTTACGTGATAGATCGACCTGAATGCCACCATATGACAGTGAAACACAACCGATGTAACCTGACGATGAGAATTAAATGTTAGCGGTGATTCCTTCGATACATTAGTAGAGATTATTGTTTTGATCGAGTGAGAAATCGAGGAGTATGGCGGAGAAATACTATAATTAGTCAAGGAGAAATGTGGAACTGTTTTGCTACCCATATGCCACATCAATGACTTCAAACTGTCATCTAAACTACAAAGAAATATTCTTAAGGGAAACTGAGCTAAATTTATATGATAATCGCAGAATTCTTCACTTGATATCCCTTCTCATATCATTGATGATTCGTCATCTTGTAGAGGATAGTATGGATGATTGTCGCATAGTTGATTGACTTCAATACATTCATGTTTCGTTGTCTGTGTTATAAGACTTCGAAACTAATAAAATAATTTCACGATTCTTTTATATTTATCTTATTGAAAGAAGTGGCTTCCAAGAAAAACGCACTGATACACTGTAAAGTAGAAAATAAGTTATAGAATTTAATCAAGGATATTTTAGGAATGTCTATATGAATTCAACCAGATTTTTTCAAGTCTATGAAAATCAATACCGATTTTCAACGAATGGTGTTTTGCTGGTGAATAAATTTGAATTTCTAGTTTTGCGAAAATCAAGCACTTCATAGAAATCCTAAAATCAACTAGCGAATCATGAATTTTAAAAATTAGATGACCATACTTAAAGTCGATTTTGGCATTCCTGGAATTTCAATAAAAATTACAGAGTACGTTGGATAAGTTCAAAAAACCTCTTAATACTTGTTTTATTGAGTGTTTTCGCTTAATTTCAAATTCAAATAATGAAAGTAACTTTCTAAAAGTGAAAATGAAAAACAGCTTTATGTTAGTCAGAATTTATGATCTATTTTGAAGAGAAATGCACACAGTAGGTTAAGATATTCCTTGGTGTTTGTTTCTTTCCACTGATTACCATACGAATGAACATGAACTAGTGTCCATTGCATGAATAAAAATTGATGTTTGAAATGATAAAATGAATAGGAATACACCAGCTTGACTTTGTTAATTCTTTTTAAAATGCTTGCTTTCTACGATTCTCAATTACATTTCATAATCTGCATAGCATCAAACTCGAACTCTATGTAGTTAGATGAGGAATGTGGAGTAAATATTTTCAATTTGATCTCGACAGGATTATAATGTGCAACAAAAAGGAGGTTATTGGAGTTTGATGAACAAATTTTGCTACGTCAATGGCGTTCCATGAGAGGATCAAACGACAGGTCATAGAAAACTCCTTTTACCACTATAGTAATGCTTCTGTAATATGGGCACCATCAGATTCGGCTCAAAACATCCCATTTACGAAGGTTCCCATTGTGGAAGGGTTTTCAACTTTTTTTGTGTAACTGATTAGAATTTAGTTCCAAATATTATACGAGGTGCTGTTATTGTAGCCTGTTATATATTTTTTCTGTTAAATATGCATAGATAGTCTATCCCTTTCTTATATGTGTTCCATAGTTGTTTATTATAACGTGATACACACCGCATCTTTTATTTCTCGTTCTGTGCATGACTGATACAATAAATGTTGCTCACATTTCAGATGATGTTGTTCTTGCTCATGGAGACATAAATAAGTGTCCACTACACATAACAAGGAGTAGTCTATCATGGAGAGACTCATTCACCGCGAAAATCGCTACTCGAGGAGAGATGCCCACATTCAGACATTTTAATTTATGCCTACATATTGTTGCATATATATCTATCATAGTCTTTCAAATTGGATAGGATGTGTACTTTGTTCTCTGTATACGGAAGCACTATTTACTACTCATGTTTCACAGAATAGCGTAGTCATCTCACCACAAAATGAATTTAATTTTAAAATCTTCATACAAAAATGAAATCATCTCAATAAAAATATTTCTTAGTAATAAAAGAATATTCTCATGGTCATAAGTCACAGATTTTGGTTACTTTTAGTTTGGTCCCCCATTAATATAGATGAATTAAAGTATTCGTATGTCGATGTTGAATACATTTTGGTTTTATATAAAATACTTTGAGAACTGAAAATTGTATGGACTTTTCTGAATTTTCATCCGTATTATTTTCAGTTGCCTGAGCAAATTTGTCTTCAAGCTGTAAACTTTTTTATCGATACCTACCTTTCATTAATTTGTTTACCATTAGATTGATTGTTGAGACAATGGTAAGAACTCATGATAGAGTCAACTAGTGCAGCAGACGATAGTCTGCACAAATGTCTTTCATCTACACCACCTAAACAGTCCACAACGCCATCATCGGCCTGAGATAGTGATAAGCATTTTATTTGACCATCATTTGGTGATATACAAGGGTGCTGGTCGATACCATTACAGTATAATCGAGGGCATTGAACCTCATCGGCTCCATTTCGACAATTCCTGATTCCATCGCATCTAGTATATGAGTTGTCGCACAGTCAACTATCACAGTTTGTTTCATCCGTGTTGATTTCGCCGTCGATTATCACTTTATACTCAACATAGTCGTCATATATTGTTGGAAAATGAGGACGCTTCTTTTTTCTTTCAGCACAAGGAATTTCTCCATCAATCTGAATTAGTCAAATCGGATTCATACATCGTGTAACAGTTTTTCCACGGAATGGATATGTACATTTAATTCGATTTCTAATCTTCAAAGAACAAGTGTCATTATATTATTCATCAGTGAATTGTGTGCAGTCTGGAGGATCGTCTACCAAAGCATACCACTTACAATCAATCGTTGCTCTGAAAAATTTATTGAAGAAAAAATCCCAGCTGGTTGAACTCATAGAAATAGTTAGTATCTATAATCGATATCGCATTAATTTAACAATATCTAAAAGTGGTGAAGGATCAATTTTTTTAGATGAATTCTAAGAATCAATTCATATTGTCTCTTGTGAAGGAGTATGTGGCCTATTCAAGTAACGTATATTCGACACATTTTGGTTCAATATTGGTGCTCGACTAACAGTGCCATTGGATGAGATCATGATACAAACAAATATAGGAACTAGGAAATACTCATTCAATCTCTCACTTGAGTAGATTGAAAAATTTACATTCACACGAACTATTTTTGTAGTACAGCACATTGATGCTTTTTAGGGCTATTAAATAGTACATAACACAGAAAGAGTTATAGATGACCATAACGTGCATACTAAAGAAACCGAAAATATAATTGATTTCAGTGGCATAAACTCAAATGATTATCATACTCGATGTTCACCGCATCGCAGCAAAATAAAAACTATCAATGAATCTTTTTAGCTATATTGAGAGATTCATCGTTAATGAAACACTACTTATCATTGAGCTATAAGAATAAGAATACTTTCTGAATCATTTATTTTGAGTTGTTCAGTTAGGAGTGAGCTGTGAATTGGTTTATAAGAATATGTATGAGTATAGAGGTTTGAATCGATACAGAGATAATAAATATTTGTATAAAAAATATTAAAAACCTTAAAATTGTGTCCTTGAAATTTTCCCAGAGGCCCATAAATTTTTTGTGTGAGGCTCTTTGGCACTAATCAACTTTAAAAAAAACGATAAAATTTGAAGATAACTTATTTCAAGCATCTCATTGAAATTTTATAGATACACTACTAAGACGAAAGCTTCAAAAATGCTTATTTCATATATTTCTGTTTGTTTCTCTCTCTTGTAGCGATAAGTTCAGTAGGGATGAATTTATTTGGTAGTCGTATCTTTTCCTAGTACTATATATATATATATCAGTATGAGAATTTTTCATCAAATTTTACTGTTTCTTTGCATTTATATTCGTAATTTTCTCGCTTCATATTATTCAGACTCTTACGCTATTTTCAAGAATGAAAAACCATGCAAACGACTAGAGCCGCTCCCAGTCGTGACAATTGGAATGGACTGACAAATGATGATCTTTTCATGTGGGATTCTATATTTTTACAAGTTGATGCAAAAAGTATAGAGTTCAGTTCGGCCAATTAATACATGAAAGAGTTCTTCTAAAAAAGTTATTTGTCTGAATTTATACCTATCTTACTAATTTTCAACATCTGCCAAATTAAATACGGAAAAAACAAAACTAGATGAATCTCAAATTAATGCAAACTCTTTAAAACGCTTTTAGTTTCACCAAACTCTATAATCTGGTGCACACTCGAGCGAAAATAGCATCTGACAAAGGGCGATCTTCTATTATAAGTTCTATTTGTGTACCTCTAGAATTTTTAAAAATTGATAATATCCACAAGAGAATTTTGAGAAAATTTTATATCCTGGATAATTATAGAGATTTCGACTGATTGTTATAGAAATCCGCTATCTCATACTAACCCTAAATTGTGTGATTCGAAAAATAAATGGAATCGAATGTTTTATCTGGAGCAACTCAAAACCTAGATAAAATAAAATATGTATTTGCCTTATAAGCTACCACGGGCTAGTCGACAACTTATGTTTTTATATTTTTAACAAATAAATTTTTATGTATCAAGTCTGATTTGAATATGTAGAATAAAAAAAATATTCAATAGAAAGAGATTTGTAAATATCAAAAGTTACAATGTGTATTACAGTAAGCTAAAAAACAAGAGAGCTATCGACAGCCCGGTTGTAATCAATCGGGTATCAAGTTTTAAAGGCTCGCCATCCTCCCTATCCGTAATTTACAATTGTTAAAAATCATAGCTCTTATTACAGAGAATATAAGGAGAATAAACATACCCTAACCAGCTCGAGAAACTGAAAAATGTGATCCTGTTAAAGTTTATGATGACATACAGAAATATTTTGAAAATTATTAAGGGAAATTCATAATAAAGAATTATGAAAGTCTATCATTTTTTCCAGGTTCGTAGAAATATTTCTAATTTCTTCCTTAAAGGTTAAAGTTCTGTACTGTTATGAATGAAGCATACAAGAGCGTGTGCGTCGAAAATATAATCGATATTTGTACATTGTGTTTCTACTTAATACGTCGCGTCTATTAAAGCGCAGATGAAAAGTGGGGAAATTCGTCGAGTCGATAACATTCGATAGAGGGCGTTATTTCGTGTAACAGATTTCCCTCGCATAATCAAACAATCTGTTTTGTCTTCGGTTATAATCACACGATGTTGATAATTGATTAATCAAAAGTTAAACCAAAAAGATCACTACTCGATCGATTATTTTGGCCACTTCTGATTTTAATCATTTTGTAATTAAATGAAGTAATTACCCTACATCAATTCTCAACAAAATGAATTGCAATATTCGAAAGAATAGCTTGAAGTACTCGATTGATATTAGGATTAATATCTTGCTCAGTAACATTAGTTGGCAAAATCTTTACTAATAATTTTAACATATTTATCTCTTCAAATGTCAACTATTAATTAAACTTTTTTTCAGTTTCCCATGGGATAATCAGTGACAGTCATTTATTGATTCTTTTTATGTCTAGTTCAATATTGTCACAGTAGTGAAATTCGAAACATTTTATGAATACCATCGCAGCAGGACAACTGGTTTTTAATAATTTATCGTGATGTTGCAATGATGAATTTTCAACTGTAATAAATATTTCTACTATTGGATGCTAAGTTATACTTGTTTTTTTTATTGATGAGATACATGAGTAAGAAGATTATTGAGAACATTGATACTAAATTAAAAACTATTTGATATTGAATCCGAAAGATTTGATGTGAATGTTCAATCTCTGATTCTTCTGTCATAACCAAAGCTATAATCGTTTTTGAAGATTGGATCTAATCAAAAAAAAGTTTAATATTTGTTTTCAAAAAAAACTTCAATATTAATAATACATGTTTTCACCATAACTAACAGGTTCTTGCATGCTTACGAAACTCTTTTTTTATTTAGAAAAAAAAATAAAATCTGTGTTACTCAATATTTTAGGAACAAATTTTATTTACAGAAACATATTTTAGGCTCTGAAAAACTCTTAGCGTACAACAAAATACGAATTTTAAGTTTACATCATTTATTTTCATCTGTATATATCGAGAATTTGAAAAAAATATATATAAGCAAAACAACACCAAAAACAAAACAAAAAAGTATTCATATAAAAATAAACAAAAGAAATGAAATTAATGAAACTATCATAAAGCAAAAATAAGTGCACTGTTGTTTTATTGTTTTTCATTTGAATATTTTTGAATTTAATGGTATATCAACATCAATCCAATGTAATAAACCTTGATGTGTAGCAACAACAATAGCCATTTTATTTATTGTCCAATGATAATCAAGAAATGACGATGATATATTGTCAAAAGATTCAACTTGTCTCATCTAAATCGTATTTCATTGATTGTTAAATCAATCAAGAGAAAATATTTTAAACTTACGGTCAAAAAACGAATATCATAAATTTTTATTTTAGCAAGACGTGCATCATAAACTGATATTAAATGATTAGGTGATGCTAAACTAGATTTCAATTTTTCTAATTGCCCAAATGGGTCTAATATTTCATTTTGAATTGGTTCTCTAAATAATTCAAAATTTAACCAAAATACTTCTATTTAGATATACATACCGACTTGCTCGTTTATCCCAAATAAGTATCTGTTGTCGATGTCGACCAATAATAATATCATTTGTTATCCATGTACAATCGGCTAAATGTTCTTTTCCGTCATAATTTAATGTTAATCCAATTGTTTTATGTTCAAAGTCAAAAATATTTAGTCGACTTTGATGAGCAAGAAGGAGCTAAGAATAAAAATCATTACAATTGAAATTAAAATGGAGTATTATGTGTTTTTTTTATATACAAGATTAGATTCAGTAGGATTCCATTTTAATTGATGAAGCACTCCATGATTAGAAAATACGTATTGATATGATAAACTATATTGAGATGCATTATAAATTTTAACTGTTCCATTTAAATGACTAGTTGATATTTGATCAAAAGATTTGTTATAATCAATGGATGAAGGTGTTAAACGTGCTGTTTCATCTAGCCACTTAAAACAACACAAGAAATGAAGACAAAATAATAATAAACAGTTGATTTACTTTTAGATTTTGTACTGACTCCTTATTTTCATTTTGATAAATTAATGACGCTTGTTGTCTTCGGCTTAATGTTGACAAAGTTGTTAAACCAATTCTAGGTGAATTGATTAGTAATTGAAAAATGACTCGACGAAGTATATATTGATTTTTTCAGCTTTTGAAGAGTGAAGAATTTTCGAAACGCTTATTTAATAACTGTTTCATTTTTAATTTAATTTTATAGATTTTTCTAAGTTATCAGGTGATCTTTTTACCAAGAAGAACATGTACGCTGTGTTCGTAGAAAATATTTCTCTTTATTGTACAGGTTGTATTACAAGCATTTTTTTAAATAAAATGAACGGTAGTATTATTCCATATGAAATACCATGACGATCAAACTTGTCTCAAAGAGTTAAACTCAATTTATAAGTCTATTTTCAATAGAAACCCGAAACTTGTCTAACTTGATGAAAGATATCTTATTTCAGTTAATTAATGTGGATGAATGACGTTGAACAAGCAAATCATTAGTAAACGGTTTTATAGAGACATGATTACTTTTCCCGTCAATATAAACTCAAATAAGTGCACTTCTTGTTTTGGTATCATTTAATTCGTTCAAACCTAATCAACTGATTTCGTCCAGGTTATTCTATGAATCTGTAAATCAGGTCTGTAAAGAATACGAAATATTTATTATGGTGCAATAACTTTCAATTCTTTTTTAGTGATTTAAAAATTTAGAAGAATGCTGTACAATTAGTTTTCGATCACTCGCTGATATAGAAAGACTATTCCCTATGTATCATACTTAATCTGTTTACGAGAAGGTCGATAGACAGTATTTGAAAGCCAACATAAGTGATTTATTTGAAAGCCAAAATGATTTGTGTCAACTGATTCACATACAAGTTCATCGTTCTAAATATTGAAAATAATACTTGGAAAAAAGTTATTTTCAATGAAAAATTCGTTAGTGAAATCTGTGTGAAATTCCTATGCGACATAAAATATGTGCTGTTACTAATTGCGTAATAATATTGCGCTATTCAATATTTTTGAGTGCACATTGCTTCAGTTAACTTTTGTCCAAGCTTCTCAGACATACCCACGACAATTTGTGAATCAGAGATCGAACAGACTCGAATTGTACTGATGAAAGTTGGGCTCAATGAGTTTTCAATCTTTGCTATTCATCGTGTCTATCTATGATGAATTTTAGTGGAGTGAAGTGAATGATAGTGTCTATCTTATTGGATGTAAAACCATTTATAGATCACATATCACGAGAAAATAATAGATACTCTATGCTCAAAATGAAAATCTAGTTCAATTGAAACTGATTATAATGTAATCTTAGAAATATACAAGAGACCATGATAAAACAGTAAAGTTAACTTGATAACTTACATCTAGATTAATTTGCCCAAAAGTAAAACCATCGGATGTATTAAAACAGAATAGACGAGGTGCTGAATCAATATTCGAAAGAAAAAATCGACGATAGACCCAATCATTTGTTACTGGTACATCTGATTTCATCGTAAACTGATTTAATATCTACAATGCAATAGCTAAATCATTACATAAGATTTTTTTTATATTTGCTTAAATATTCATGTCTTAATCGATAACAAGCTATGCTATCGAATAATCGCAATTTTCAAGTAAACAATTTACTCCTTCATTTATTGTACTTCAACATGGAACGTTTCAACTAGCGCTCTGCTTTCTCTCTCATTCATAGCAGAAAATAAATTATATTCTCGAAAATGTTTTGCACTACTGCTATATTGAGATTGTCGATCTATGTGAAAGAAAGATTTTGGTACGACTAAAGAGAAGATCTACACTGAGTGTGAGTTGCAAAATCTATAAAGATGTAAAATATGTTAGCAAATTTTTTATTGTAATATCGGTCAATAAATACATCTCAACAATATTCCTTCGTTTTCTTAAAAATAACCCCATCTTTAAGTCGTGACAACTAAATACAGAAGGTGAAATAAATCAAGAAAAAAATTTATGTTTTTTTAAATTTGCGATAATAATATCGACCTGCGATTTCAAATCTAATGAATATTTCGAGTAATAACACTAATCTTAAAGATAACTGCCCTAAAAAGCTGAATTGAATAAGGAAGAAATGATCGAATGTTTTCTAATACTTCGAAGTAGTCATTCATTGTAGTCTGTTGTCAAGAGAAAAAAATACCTAGCGTAGTCATCGAATAGTAAAACTGAAAAAGAAAACAGCCATTACTAACTAAATAATAAGAAGCTAGTTTGATACTTTTTCTATATACTGCTTATAATGATCGAGAAAACTTTGGAATGACGATTGTTCAAATTGGTAACACTCTACTTTGCTGGTTAAATTGCTCAGCTGTTTAAGATTATCAATTATATTTTTATAATCATACGATTTGAATTTATCGTACTGGATGAATTAATGCATGTTGTTACGTGTTTTAGTGGCATTCAAACGATACTAGGTGTAAGTAAAATGATTCGACATTGAATAACTATTCATACTGATAATGACAAATAATATAGAATAACGATATTAACAATCAATTACACAATATTATGAAAACTAAAGTATTTTCAATTTCGTATGTTGATATTGAAAGGAAATGTTGAACATTTAAAAATGAAACATGTATTTAGCGTATCAAATGCGTTGATTATCAGCGTATAAAAGTAAACGAGATTCGAGCAGCCCATACCCACCCACCCACCTCGCCCACCCAAGCAACAAGTATTGACAAATATTATTGGTAAATATTCGAACAAATCTGGTAACAGAAAGGACATCTATCGCTTTTTATCGGATGCAAAATATGTATATTACTTTACTTGGCCGAGGTCAAATAATGAGAGCCTTAAAACTTTATAGCACAATAGTAGAAAATTAGTTTATAAACACTATTTAGCATTCTTCTAACAGAATCGAACAAATACCGTTTTGAACAACTAAATCTGACAGATGGTCTCTCTCAATTCTGCATGTATTTATTCTGTTCCTGTGTTGTCGCGAAGCAAAATGGAGCGCCTTGTAGAGTAGAGATGTTCATGGTGGCACGGCAGCAGCAGATTCTCAGTCATGATGAACATATCTTCGACGTTCTAAGTCATGTGAGGCATCTTCACTTTTTTAATACAATCGGAATGCCTATCTAAATCTAATGTGAAAATTTTGTGTCGAACTCATTTTGGAAAACGGCAGCCAGAAAGTACTCATGCAAATAAGAAGAGATCAAGTGTTCTTTGTTTATATCGAATATGAAGCTCTATTTCCGTCCGCTACACCTTTTCTTTGCTAGGGTATGGGTATGTGAAGGTGACTCAAAATTATGTGAACTGGACTCATTATCTAGTCCGAAAACCTGACCTCACCATTTAGACAAAGTTTTTGTTTAGAACGTCTTCCTTTGATTTGAAGATCATCAATAACCTTAGTTATAATCTTGGAAAACCTTATTCACGCTTACTGTATTAATGCACTCTCGATCTATTTTTTTGCTGAGAAGTATAAACAGACAATTATTTTAATGAATTCAATGTTTTCTCAGAGATAAATTCTTTTGAATAAAAAAACTCATTTAAGTTATCTCTTCGTATGATGATCTTTTCCGATAATAACGTATGTGTGTTCTTCATGGCTATATTGAATTTATTGACCTGAGTACTCTGTTAAGCACGGAGTTACCAATAGGTCAGCTTTTTTTCAACTTATCCTGGCAAGCATCTGTAGTTTATCAGGTGAGGCTCACAGCTCTGTTATGAAAGTTTGAAACGATCCTAAGCGAATGAAAAACAGACTTCTTTGATAATGAAGTATCCAGTATTTGGTCGATATAGACTAATTCTAAAATTGATTGGCTAATATTTTAGCTCACTATGATTTTCTATTGTCATAAGAATAAACGAGTTTTATAATACATTATTCATGTAATGAGTAGTGGTATGACAATTCAGTTCTAGTTCCGTTCAAAAGAACTGTTCAGATCAGATCAAAAGAACTGGTCGAACAGATCTTTAGATCTGATCTGATCTGTTCGAACAGTTCTTTCGCTCATTTGATCTGAACTTAGATCTGAGAACTGTCATAACCCTAGTCAGTGTTTCTAATAGAAATTTGGAGCAAAGTGTATATCCACAGTTTACCTATATATTTTGAATATTTTTCCACGTTTTTCCAGCAAAAAGCAAAGTGTATTTCAAAGACAGCAGATGTTTCGTACATTTTGCTTTTGCTGTGTACACCTGCTGTTAGAAACACTGCCCCTAGTAATGAGCTGTTTCTATGTTTTACGCTATATTTGATGAGATGCCAAGAACGAAGCCAAAATTAATTCAATATGTAGTCTTGCAATAGAAATGAAGTAAATGGATTGCTACTATGTTGAGTATTACTACTGAATCGTTGTCAGATTTTGTTGTAAAATCAGGAAAATTTTTAATAAAAAATCTTTATCTATCATACATTTTCTATTGACTCCAGAGAAAAATATAAGCATGCAAACGTACGTACATGATCATGTGAATAGGATCAATTGAATAACGAACACAAATATGCATACGCAGCCAAAACGGCTAACGGTCAACCAACATGATTGAAGTAGAAGTTGTTTTGTTTTCAAAACAAACTATACCATCTTGTAAAACACACTTTTCTGCACAAGAAACTCTATTTTGATTGGTTCGACAGCATAAATAAGGCTGGAAAATATGACTGAAATTGATTACTGGTCACCAGGGTCTACGCTTGATTTGGAAGTGCTTCTCAAAATGTAAATGAGAGGCACAGAAAGAAACGAGTAAACATGAAGTGTCATGTAGCATTTTGTAGAAAAATGTTCGGACTTTCTTTATGACTGCATCGAATTTTTCCGGATCGATGTTCTATTTAGAAAAAATGAACTAAAAACCTTCATATTTTTCATGTCTGTGCGTTACCAAAAGAGGCTCGTCGTTTATCGCATCATGAGATTAAAACAGTTTTCTTAATTTTGATCAATGGCCTTCTGTCAACTTTTTACGGGCTATCTGATGAGCCAATTGGTTTCTCTTCATCTCTTTTCTTTGACTCTGAAAATTGGGTAACACACAGACATTTTTCCTGTTGTCACTCAACATAATCAATATGCACCTCGTAAAACTTCATATTCTACTATGAATTACTTTTTTTCGAATGAATACATGAGTAATTTGATGTGCTTTACACAATAGTGTCCTCAGAACTATCTAGATCGAAAATCTTCGATTGTTCTTTTTTGGGTCTGATATTCCAATTTCCAACCCAAACGTGAGTTTCAAGCAAAATAAACTTTTGAATCATGATCAGCGTATCCGATTACTCATGATCAACTATTTTTAATAAATAAATAGTTTGATTAATATAAAATTCGCCCGGAACAGACATTTTTCTAAAAAAATGTGTCTGTGCGTTACTTCCAATTTTGTTAATAGCTCACTCATTTTTCATGATATTCATATTTTCTCTTCAGTCAAAGATACTCCTGAATCTAAGCTACAAAACCCTTGTTTGCAAAATTCATTAGCGTGAAGCAATTCGCAGCATTTATCAGTAATTACACACCCACTAGAAACCGAGGGCTTTTTGTTTTGTCTGTGCGTTTCAGGCTAGTATTTTACTCACAAAATCTGAACAGTTATACGGTTAAGGCTCAAACTTTGAACTACTACAGAACTTGTTTACTTAAGTATTTGTTGAAAATAACAACTGTTTTGCTCTAACCATTCGCTAGATACACTTGTTCAAAGTTGAAAAAATGTCTGTGCGCTACCTGCGTTTCGGCTGATACGATTAATTAAACGTTTCGTTTATACCAACTTAATATATCTTCTCACTTTCACAGATAGAAGCAAGCACAAGCTCATAAATACATTCTATGATTTACACATATTAAAACACGTTTTGTTTGACATCAAACTTCTAAGGAAAGAAGTGAATAACATTTATTTGACTAAAAATACAACAAACTGTTTATGAAATACGCCATCTCGTTTACACAAACATTCTAGATCTTTTTAAATGTACAGTGAACTATAATTTTCCATTCGACGATCAGATCTAATATGATATGGCGTTACAACATGATTCAATGGCAAATCTATGATATTATATGCGATTATAGAGCTAGCAGCTACTGCGATTATTTAGAAATATACAGACGTAAACGATCTATATAAATTCATCAACTCTAGAATTTTTTCTCGTCTTATGTGCTTTACGCAAGTTTATAATCACAAAAATGTGTTGCTTTTTTTAACTTGAGCTTTCGCTTTACCTATGATGAAAAAAACTGTATTAATTTGATATTAACTAGAATTATATTGAGTAAACCCGTATTTCAAGAGAATAATTCGTTCATTATGTCAAAATAATTTCAGAGTGTATTTAAATCAATTAAGTGGAAAGTGGATCAAAATACGGTCAGTCCGAAACTATCTAATAGCTGTGATGATAGAATTATTCAAATTTCTTTAGCTGATAATCAAGAACAAAATTTCTATAGCACTCAAACATATAGTGTAGCCTACACTATGCTAATACAAGGAATCAAGATCAACTATCGAATTATTCAGAAAAAAGCAGCAAAATAATGATAATATCATTTTTAGATCAAGCACTAACTAAATAGCCTATCATTATTATTCATTTGATTTGGTTAGCGTTGCTAATGCACACAGGTACGTCCATAGAAGCAAAATTTTAATGGGCACACGAAGGAACCTATAACTTAGCCACCACTGACATAAAAAGAAAAGAAAACAAATTTTGATACACACCTGATAATAAACGTTTTCTAGCAGTGTTTTCAAGAAGAAATATAACTTGAAGAGAAACGTTCGACAGCCACATTAACGACAGTCATTTTTTCTTAGCTTGAACTTTCTCTTCTCGATGTTTTCGTTAGTATTGCAATTTCGATATTCAAGAAATTATCGCAAAAAATTAAAAAGAGAATATTCTCAATTTTGAAATTGTAAAAGAAATGCACATAATTCCAGAATAAAAGATTACTTGTGAATAAAATTGTAAATGCACCTTAGAAAACTACCAATGTTACATAGAATGAAACGAAAATTGAAAGATTTCTTTAAAAAGATTGAAAGAAAAACTATTCAATACAACGATCCTGCAAATAGTATTTTGGGAGAATATTAGGTAAATAGTATTTCAACTCCTTAATCATGCAAGATAAATACTTTTAATTTATAAATGAGTTTTCATTTGTTATTGTCGAGACTTATTTGAATCATTGAGAGTCATTGCTGTCAGCAACATTTCAAATGATGAGGAGACAGACATTTTGATAGGCAAAAGCTAGTATTTCCTCTAAATAAGAACATGGACATAAAGAATGTTAACAAATATTTGGTCTACAGATAACGAATTAAAGTTTATCTTGATTTAGTGCTTATCTTATTTAATCTACTATTCTTCCTTTCTGAGAAATATAATCACTATTCACGATTCGGTCTAGTGTATATGAAAGTGCATATTAGTTCTGATGCTTGTGTACTGTCATTTTAATGTTTTCTGGTAGCGAATAAGTAAAATATTCATAATTCCATCTGGAAATGCATAACTTAGACTTTAGTTGTTTTTAAGTTATCTAGTATGATATTTGAGAGTTATTCTTCGATTTTCTGTACAGCATATGACAGACACATCAGGAGTAATTAAAGCTTACAATTTATTAAAAATATTTTATTAGATATCTGTTATAGCATCTTTTTTATATTGCTGAAAGAGCACGATCCACCTTTCATTTTGACATGAGCTGTGTTATACAGTCTCATCAGTCACCGATATTGAAATCTGTGAGATAAATGTAGGAACCATACTTCATATGAATATTAAAGTAAAATATCTAGCACTTATTGATCGATGAATATTTACGTCTGTTGCACACATAATATAGAGAAAAGAAAATAGTGATAAACAATATACGAACAGAAAAAACAAAGGAATACAAGAAAACATCTCATTTGAAACTGAACATCGTATTGTCATGTTAGTGCAGTATTATCTTATTGGGATCATTTTGTTCATTTCAACTACTGACTTGAGTGGACAATTTTATTTGTATCAGAATAGAAAAGCTGCGAAAGAAGGAAATTATAGCTATGATTGCCTTGATTTCCATCCAAATCAGAAAATGTCGTATCTCTTGGAAGACTTAAGTTATCGGAAAAATCATCAGATAATTCTATTTTGCCGACGTGATAGTACGGATGATGAACCAATTATCCTAAGTGATAACATTCCGGTCTTTACTTGCAACCAGTTGAACAAGTGCAATATCAGTAGTCTACCTTTATATGAATGGTCGAGTTCGATTGATTTGGCCGAACAATACAAAGCTTTTCGACAAGACAAAAGCAATCAGAATGCAAGTACATCGTATTTACTATTCTACAATTGTTCGACGGTACACCGATTCGGTCTATATTGTCAGCATTACTTTGGAACATCTGCAAGTTGACAACCAAATTTTATTTTCGAATCGTCGGTACCAACGACAAGACGCAATATATGAGACTTTGGATACTTTTTCTATGTTATCTGATATGATTCGAATTATAATATTATTTTAAATACGCATCACACTTTAAGTAGGATTACTATTACTAAATCATCTAAGAATGAGGGAATGCAGTTTAGAAACGATTCTTCACTTATAAAATGAGTAAAAATTGAACTTTATTTGTTTGGTATTTAAGACGATTTCTTAACGGTGTCTTCAGCCTAAAATAATACTTATCTAAAACTAGATGACTGATCGTCCCGCTAAAAATGCTGACTAGGATATAGTTTTCATACTATGGGGCTGTTGACATATTATAGGTACAGAGGCCATAGAATAGAAATAATACCTTAGATTGCAATTGTCGATAATCAGTCTCGATTTTATTTGAGATATTAAAACTGTTTTCGTAGATTTCTTGTTTTTGTTCTTCGTTTAAAATGTGGATATAATTGGAAGAAAATAGGTAAAAAGTCGGAGAAAATAAAAATCATGTTTAAAAGAAACTTTTTATCAAGTCGAAAAAACAAAATTTGAAAATCATCTAACTCCTGATATTAGTTTGGAAAAAATGTCTTCTTTTGGACAATTTTTTCTATTTAATGAATATTTGTTTTTCTTCTTAAGTAGGGATGCACCAATTCCGATTTCAGCCAATTCCGACCAATTTTAGGAATTGAATTGACTCGAATTGGAATAGGTGAACCCCTAATTTTAATGAAATAAATACAATTCGTATCTGTCAATATGATTTATTTGAGGCAATTAAAAAGAAAAAATATTTTTATTATATTTTGCCACAAAGAGTCAATTGATCAAATGAAGAGTCTATGTTACAATCTTTGTCAATAAATTTCGAAATACTTCACTTGCATACAATGAATTTCCATATTGTTGAATATATTGATTTGGATTAACACGCTTTATTTCTTTTCGTTGTCTGACAGCTTTATCAACAGTAACATTAACGTGATCATATTCAATAATAATTTTTTGTGATCGATCATCAGTAGTATGAGGTTTATTTCGTGGTAACGATATGGGTTCATAGATTAGTTTACGTTTTGGATTAATACATGGCTTAGGTACTGAGCAAGGCTTATTAGACGCAGTTAACAATGATGGCATATTATGGACCGCAACTGATGGATTAACGGGAGGAGATTTGTATATTTCTCTAACGATAATATGAGCAGGACGTATTAGTGAAGTATGTTCATGAAGAAGTTGATCGTGCTTATGTTTGTCAATATTAAGTTGTTTCGTTTTCTCACAAATAATAATTGGTGAAGTAGGACAGATTTTTGTAAAACTTGCTGAAGATAATTCTTGAAAATCTTTTAAATAATTTGAATTCATATGATTGCTGTTAGTTGCTATTGGAGAATTTTGAAATGAAATTTTTGATGATTTATTCGAATGATCGATTGCATCAGATGAATATTCCCATTCAAATTTTGATCCATCTGGGATTGTTGTATTTTCGTCGCTATATTGATTATCATCATCGTCACAACCAGAATCTTTATTTGTTTTCATAGAAAAAAAATTAGACGGTATTAATTTAGTTAAATCTTGTTGAATAATCCTTTTTGATTGGTTGTCATATTTAAGATGGTCATAACTTTTCTGCTGTTTCCATTGAGTATTTTCAACCAAAGATGGTATAATACAATTTGTTGAGAATTGAGTTCTTTGTTTTGCTGGTGGTCTCTTCATAAAATTTGTCGAATCCAATTGCTTTTTTAAATCTACTATTGAATAAACACTTTCATCTAGATTGAAACTATTTGCGTAGTCAAATAATGACTGAGATAATTGGTCACCTAGTACATTTTGATCATACGTCGAACTATCTATTTGCGTTGTTGATCTCGATTCAATAGATGCATGATTAAATTTCGGTGTTTGATCGCAATTGATTAATGATGATTTTGTTTCAGCAATACTTGACACATCTGTGAGAGAATAATTATCGGAATCATCGGATAAATCTATAGTTGATGCTGAAATTGCTTTTTTATTAAGGCAGAGTGGATCAGTATTCGATTGAGTATCCCTGTAGTATTTTCTCATATCTAGTACATGTTTCATATTTATCTACGCGTAAAATTTAATTGATTGAACATGACTATCATTTTGCCTATATCGATATATGGCACGACACATAATTATCAATCATGCATGACGTTATATGAACATTTGCATAGATGGACGGCCTCATAAGTGCAATTATTAAAACAGTTTAGTCAAGGATATGTTTCTTTTTCTTTTCGTAAGGACGAAGCAAAATTTATTGAATTACAAGCAGTACAATTAATATGACAAAAAGTTTTATTCTAAACTTCAGCTAATGCTTCATAAGAATTTACAAGTAATATAGTTCTTTTTCATTCGAACTAATCATTTAGAATTGAGGCATCTATTCGATTACATTAATCAAAACTAGAATATTCTATTGATTTTAAATATTTCTCCGATACATAGAGTAACAATTTCATTGAAACCTTCACCAATGATATCATATGCTGATGAACAAGTTAAGTCAATGAAATGAGGATTGAATTTGAGCATAGAGCAAAGTATTTAAATATTCCTCACACGCCTACAGCAACAACATATAATGGAAGTTTCAGAAAATATAGGTTTTATTTACTTTTCAATATTGGTTACAGTGCATTTGAGCATGCTCATTATGAATTCTAATAATATACAGGGATTTACTGAACGAGGGCCTAATAAAATACTGATTACTCTAATATCCGAATTCATAGTAACACTGAGATATTCGATCATGATTCAGATTCGGTTTTGATTAGTTAATTATCTATTCTACTCAAATTTTGTAATAAAATATTGCAGAACTTCAATTAGTCCATTATTCTAAGTACTGATCATATCATTAGAATCTTGCTCAAATCATTTTTCAATTTTTCACTATAAACAGGAGAAGTGAACTTTTGAAACAACTGGCAATTCTTATTTCTAAAACATAACATCTGCGGCCATCAATTTGAAGAATATCAGAAATCAAGATTAAAATTTTGTCTGGATTTTTCAGAGTGGAAAAATGTCTACAAAAATAAATTGGCAAAAGAATCAAGTTCATATTTCTATTAACGTAAATTCATCATCAGTAATCTATTCACATTTTGTAATATTCATCTATTTGTTTGAACAATCATACGCTGATAGAAAAGTTCAATTAAAATAGTATGGTTCTCATTCGTATTAATCATCTCGATTTTATTATATCAATGAACATTAAAAAGCTTCAGATTATAACTTGATGTACAATGTTTGTACCTACACTTTTAGAAAAAAAGCCATTTGCGATGAATATTTTAGACTTTTTCATTCATTAACTATATTCGATTTGTAGGTGGAGGCCGAATCAAAAGCAGATAAGAAATCTTGGATGTTTTCCTTCGCTCGTCGAAAATAATAATGATTTACACACTTCATCAATAAACTTCGTCATTATATTCGAATGCCATTGACTAGCGATTTTAAAATCTGGTTTTTGTTTAATAAACTTTTATTCACTAACTTTGTTAAAACACAAAGCTAATGTCGGTAAACGTAGTACAGCCAGAGCTTCTAAATTTATTAAACAAAAATTTGTCATTATTGATCAGACCATCCCTGAAGGGGAGTACGGGGATTTTTCAAAAACAAAAAGGTTTTCCTCAGAATTATCCACAACATATATAAATCGACTCAGTTTTTAACGCTGATTCCGAATCTGATACTAGTTTTGAACCAAATCGTAGCTTTCTAACGAAACATCGCCTGAAAACGACCTCAAAATGCACAAAAACTGAATCCAGAAACCAAAGTGCCTAGTTTCTCATGATAATTTTGATGTTCAGACATTCTAGAATGACTCATATGTCCCATGTACTTTTTGCAGTACACATAACTCTCGCATGAAATCCGAAGTTTCCACATTTATTAGTTACTAGTAGGTACATAACCAAAGTTTTTGGGTATAGTGAATATCAACCTAAGATCATGGGACCGGGAGAAAACTTATGGAGGATGATATTGGGTCGAGATGCTGAGCTTCTGTCGAAAAATATTTGCGATCAGAGTTGCAAAAAACATTCTTTTTTCGTGAGGCCCCCTCCCCAAGATATTTTTTGTTTCAATTAGTATTCTGTTTTTTAGAATTTGATAGGAAGCCAAATCGACTTTCATCGACAGATTTCAAATTTCATCTAAAACTATGCATCCGTTCAGGAGTTATTAGGTTTTGATTTTCACTACACTCTGCTAAAATTTTACCAAATATTGAAAACGTTATAACTCCTGAGCGGATGCTTAGTTTTAGATGAAATTTGAAATCTGTCGATGAAATTCGATTTGGCTTACTATCAAATTCTAAAAAACAGAATGCTACTTGCAGCAAAAAATATTTTGGAGGAGGGAGCCTGACGAAAAAAACAAATTTTTGCAAGCTCCTATCGCAAAACTCTTATGATAGAAACTCACCATCTCGACTCAACATCATCCTCCCGGTCCCATGATCTGAAGTTGATATTTAGCACACATAAAAACTCTGATTATGCCCCTAGCTATTAGAGCTGCAATACTGAATATTGTTTTTAACGAATGTACAACTTTATAATAATTTGTCGAAAATAATTCTGTAAAGATCTTCGTTTTACAAAATGTATGAATCAAAACTATCACTAGAGTTGAACAAAAGCTTATTTGAGAGCGATGATACATTTGATTGGAGAATTGATTGTAATTTTAGGCTTTATCAATGGAGGACAATCAAATATGCTCTCATGAAAATCAATTTCACAAGTAATCACTACCAGAATCTATCACTCATTGATTATAGTGATCTTTAAATAAATCATCACTAGTTTTAAGTTTTCCTTTATAAACATAGAAAATGACGAAAAAGTGAAAAATCGTCATCGCGTTACGAAAAAAAAATCATTCAAGAGAATTTCTTTTGCGCAAATATGTGCACTAAACAGATCATAAAAAGTTAGCTTTAGGCATGTATTTTTAGCCGACATTGTTTCGCATGAGCAGTAGAAGAAAAAAACAATAACGATTTTTTGTTACGCGATGATGTTATAAATATTGTCATTTTCTTCACCCTCTCTTTACAAAAATACTAAGGATATAAAATCAACTATTTTGCTAGAAGATACCTGTGATAACATAGAATTAATACGTAATTATCAACCGCGTATAGATTGAGCAGTTCCGGTAAAACACTTCGTTAATTAAATGGGCAAAATTTACTCATTCTCACCATAGGATAATGACGTCTTTGCCTCAAAATGTTAAATGCGATTTAAAACGTATATGACCGAACAAGATATGCTTTCATACATTTTCGACCGTGCTCTACAACATGCACGTATCAGATTTGCAAATTGGTGATTTTGAAGTTCCGATATAAGAGGTGACGCGTTACGATTTTTGGCTGACGTATGTTATTATTCTAAACTAAAACATTTGTATATATCAAATGTCTTCTACGAATAAATAATAACGAACAAGACTTTCGAAGAAAGAAAGCTTGAAATTTTATTTTAGGTTTTTTTCTTATTTCTCCAACAAAAAACGTTAACTGTGTGAATATCATATGACAAAAACACACGAAAGATGGTACGTAGTAAGAACTTTAAAAAAAAGAAAAGTTAGTTAAGCATATGGGATCACTTTTCTTTTCACTAGGCTAGTTATTCTCGACTACCACCCGTGGGACGATTATCAGATGAAGCTGGTTCATTTTCATCATCACTACCATTGGCACGCCAACTAAAATTAATCATTTCAGAATAATAAAAACAATCAATGAGCAGAAAAAAATAAACCTGTTTAAACGTTGTTTTTCTCGTGTACGCCAATTGTTACTGTCGTCTGGTCGTCGCCATTGATCCGATGTATTTGGACCGCTACGAGGAGTATCTCGTGTTTCATCGGTCGGGTGTGTTTTTGATTTCCAAAATGTGCTTGACGATGATTCACCCGAACGTTGATTTGATGGACGATCATTATCAGTTCGTGGTCTATTTACAGAATAAATAAATAAGTAAATAAACTCTTAATACTATAGGGAAATGGTTTTCTTGGATAGAGTAAATAGCTGATTTTAAAGGAACTTCAAAAGACTTTCGAAGAGAGTAACGCTGAAGTCTGTATATATATATATATTTCATTCTGCACCAATTTAATGAAATTTAATTATTATAAAATCTTTGCTAGATAGAATACGTGAGAAGAATTGTTTATTACGATGTTCGAAAGTCATTTTGTATCCAAATATATTAAATTTAGATAGTTTTTAGCAAAAGAATCGGCAGAAACTTTTTATAAATCTTACGGATTGGAACGTTTCTTTTCGATAGTTTGCCATTTGCCTACTGTTTCCGAATTTCGTTCGGGCCATCGTTCTGCTGATGATGGTGATGCTTGTTGTTGTGATGATGGAGGTCCTCGTCTATCATCCCGATTTTGTTGGTCAGGTCTTGGCTTGGATTTCCATGAATCACTTGATGATCCTTTGTTCATCGATGGTTCATCAAAACGTCGATCATTGGTACCTCGTGGACTACAATCAATGATACAGTCATTTTAAGAGAAAGATTCTATTATTTGAATCTTACCGTTGATCATCATTTCTATTACTACGCCAGTCCTTAACATCAACATGTGATTGTTGACTATTCTCGTTGTCCCGTTGTGGACGGCGCCATACTCGACTAAAAAAGAATCATTTTCAAATATTTAAAATTACAATTTGTTTTTGGTTAACTAACTTGTCAACTTTATCTTTATCGGCTTGATTAGGAGGAGGAGGACGACGAATTGGAGCAGTTGTTGGAACTCGCGAAGTTTCTCGTGATTCTTGTAATTTTCTGTCTATTTCTGCTTCACGTTCTCGTTGTTTTCTAGCTTGTTCGTCTAATTTTTTATTTTTCTCATCATTAGCTGCACGTGATAGTGCCAATCGTTCATCTTGTTCACGTTTTTTCTCTGCTTGAATTTTTCTTTGTTTTTCTTCTTCTTTTTGTTGTTTTTGTAATTGTTTTTGTTTTTTCCATTCTTGCTTTCTCTTCTCAATATATTCTTGACGTAATTGTTCTAAACGTTGTTGACGTGCTACATTTAAACGCTGTTCAAATGTTTCCATGTGTAAGACAAAATCTTCATGTCGTTGTCCACGAATTGATAGAATAAAACCTTTTTTATCATTTTCCATACGCACAAGACGTTCACATCGTTCAATAGCACGTTCACGTTCAGCAATTTGAACAGTATGACGTTGTTGCAATTCTTCTTCGCTTTGTTTTATTAATAACGGAACTTCTGCTTCATGCAGTGCACGAATAAGAAAGTCAACTTTTTTATATTGAACTTTTAACTTTTCTTTTTGCTCTCGACTATATTTGATGACAGCGTCAATATGTAAAGAATTTAATGACTCTGGATCATATTTATATAATTCTTCTTCGCCAATGAGTTCAATTATTTTACGACCTATTTCAGATTCACGCAATTTATCAATAGCAATTTTCATATTAAAACGATGCTCTTCTTTTTCACGTTCCAATGCAGCTTCAGCAACGCGACGTTTTTGATCAGCATCACGGCGGTTCTTATCTTCTTTTTCACGTTCGTCTTGTTGATGTCGAGAAACTATTTCAGCTTGTTTCATCTGATTTTATAAAAAAAAAATAGAAGCACTAAATTTTTTGAAAGTCAACATTGAGGATTTAATAGATGTATTTTTAGAGTTTCTTACTTTTTCAGTAACGTAAAAACGCTAGAAAGATTGTGAGATGTGAAAATAAAGTTTTATAGAACGATTTTCGATATCCTACTTATGTCGTTTGTAAGTATATGACGAGTGAAGAATATATGAAATAAATCAGCACTAGACTAACTGAGAAACGTTTTTGACAATAATTATCTAATGGCTATTTTTCGTAAAAATTTTTGTCATCATAAATTTATATGATGCCTGACGGACATTCACTATAGAAGATATTAGAATCTATCGAGGTAATCAAAATCGATCTGTTGATAAGACAAACTCTCTATCGCATGAGAAATTTTAGCTCATCATCAAGAGTGTTCTTGAAAATATCTGAGTAAAATCACCAAGAAAACGCTAGAATAAAGTTTTCAAGATTGACCATTTCATTTCCAGCATACTAACAAAAAGCTCTAGTTATATTGGACGATCATCAATAACTCGTGAGATAAAATGCTTTTAAAGTTAAATTTGGATTTTAACGGTATCTATAATATTTTCAATCAAAGCTTTTTATCTGCCTCGAAAGTCGCTCATACGATACAAAGTACTTCTTCCACGTATCTTCCAAAATATTTTGCCTATGAGTGTATAAGAGCTGTATCGTGATGACTAATATTGCTACTTTCAGATTAGTAGCTGTGTCTGATCAGGAGTATGTTTCAATTACAAGCAATAATCTTCGTCGCATAAGAAATAAAACATTTATATCTCATAAAGATTCCAAAGAAAGACGCTCATAACTTTTTGAGTAATTGGGGTATGCGGCTAATTATAATCGGACAAATACAGAAGTCACTAGAGTAGGTAATAGCATTTCAATGTGTTATCTTACCTTCGAAATCGATTCTTTTTCTTTTTCTTCCTTGTAACGTTCAATAAGTTCTCGTCGTTTTAATATTTCTTTCCGTTGTATTAATTCATCTCGATAATAAGTTTGAGCGATTTCTCGTCGTAATTTATCATTACGTTCTCTATTCGATTTATCATTAATAATTTCCATGGATGCGTACAATGCACGTGATATTGATGTAAGTTGATTACGTATTTGTTCATTTGGCATTTTTTGAATAACATTTGTCTTCAAACCAGTGTCATTAGCACCGAGTTGTCCACTTGAAAGATTTAAATCTGTGCCAAATGTTAATGCTTTTGATTTATGTTCAATTCGAACTTGAACATCATTATTTCTTGCAGCATTAACAATAATTTTTTCTAAGCGATGCTTATCCATAGGTGGCGCAAGATCAACAAAACGTTTTAATTCAATGGTTTGATAAACTTGTGAAATCTGTTGAAGTAAACGAACAACAGTAACATCGCGTAACGCTGACATATATTGTGAATATTCAGGTTGAGCAAGTTTTTCAACGAACTGAATGCTTTCTTCCATTTTTGATGATAACTTTAATGGATTGAATTCAACCTCTAACCATTCATACATATTCTTCAATTCTGGATAGACAAAATTTAGAACACCTTGTTTGATCATATCACGTATAAGACTTGCACGTGTTGGAACTTGTTGTAGTTGTAACAAACTTGTTAAGCGTTTTTGTTTTTCATTGATTGTTTCATCCGTTTCTAAATGTTCGTCGATTTGTGTTCGTGGTGTTGGTAATGGAATTGAAAGTATAGATAATACTAAATAAAGAATTGTTCAAAGAACAATTTTTGTTTTTAAATAGAAAATAACTTACAAGCTTTTGTTGATAAACGACTTAATTCAGCATGTGTTATATTCTTTTTTTGTTCTTTATGTAGCACATATAATTTAAGAACAGTTGTCGCATGAAACACATAATTTCCTGCTTTCCAAAAAACAAGTGCTACTTTATTATAATAAGATGCTAATTGTTGTGGTCTTGGCGTTTTTTTTGAAATTGTTGTAAACGCATGAATATCTTCAACTGCTTTAAAAGCTTCCTAAAGTAGAAAACAAAAAGCGAACATTCTGTACTATTCATAAATAATTCTTTTCATAAACTACCTGCCATAATTCCATAGCAATAGCTGTATCAAGTTGAACTAAGCGTGTTTCTAAATGAACTGCTTGTGTTTCTGGCAATTGAAAATTCACACTATACGGTTGTTGTGAATATTTTTGCGATTGTGTAAAATGGGTTCGAATCGTATCGCATAATTTTCGAAATTCAGGTCGACGATTATATAGTTGGCAAAAACGAAAACCCATTTGTGCAACTTCTTGATAAATTTTTTCAACACGGCTATTATTTTTCAATAAATCTAAACATTGTTTATATGATTCCCAGACAAATTTTAGCCACGGTGCAAGCATATCGCGATCAGTACGATCTTGTTGCGATTCACCACTAACTGCACTGAGTAATAGACTAAAATGAAAATGATAGAATTACTATCGAGTAAACTTAATATTCCTAATTAATAAATTAGATGCCAATACAAATACTATTCGATTAATTCATGCGGAAACCTATGCAAATATAGATTTCTGACATCTGTAATTCTTTTTTGCCTATAGATACTAAATAGTACTCTAAAAAAATTCTAGAATGGGGTGTGAGGCATCCCATCTTCGCCCACATCCTCAATATTTTGATCTTTGATCTATTAGATTTCATTACGGTCAATATTTAATGGTTTTCTGCCAAGAAAGTAAAAAACAGATCATTCCATCGATGATTTTTTACGGAATTGAAAATTTTGAATTGTACTACTTAGAATTTATAGGAAGAAAAACTCCTCTTTAAACCGAACTCTGATCTCCAGAGGGTGTGCTGGAAAAATGTCGAGAACAGAAAAAGTGAAGAAAAAGCACCAACAGGAAAAATGTCGAAAGTGAAAAATAAAAAAACAATGATGCCTCAAGTATATGGCGATTCTAATCACATATAGCTCATTGTTTTGACTTACAATTTTACTAGTGTGGAATTTTAGTCAGTATTGATAGAAATGGCTAACTATTGATACAAGTAAAATAAAGGAACAACAACTAATAAAGATTGGATACGCACGATTAATTATTGGGCAGCTAAAGTGCATACTGATTCAAATAGTCGATTGATGAAAACTGTTTGCAATCATAGTCATCTTCCAGGAAAGGAAAAAAACTTGAGGTTCGTGAAGCTCGTGAAAAATAACATATTTTTAAAAACATTTTATTACCCTTAACATTTCAGCTTAATTTCATACAACAAAACATACACTATATTTATTTACGATTCTCTAAAATATTAATTGGCAATGTTTCATGTCAATATAATTTTTTCGACTTTTTTCCTTTCGACATTACGACGATCAACCCTCCAGAGATCAATGAATTATGCTTCGATGAACGAAATAAAGTTGTTCGATCATATTGACTAGATCATTCGAAAGTGCTCTTCGTGTAATACTTCATTAGATAACATGACATGCCAATAAAATTTCTTTCTATCGGTCCAATTGAAAGTATAGTTCATGTTTTAACGTTAAAAATAGTGTTCTGGAGACCTAAATTTCTTTTTATTGTTTCTCAAAAAACATAGAATAGCAATATATATTAATTACTTGCAGATATTTTTGATTTATGTTAATATAATAGCTTCGTATTTTAACGTAATTACTTATTTTTTGTATGAAGCAAAAGAGAACATCTATATGCTCTGTATATATTATCTGCCACGGAGGCATGGGTGGTGTTCACAAAAATTAGTTTCAGATACAAATGTTATGTAGAATGTCTGCGTTCTACGAAATCTTATTATACCTTTCAGGTGTTTGCAGAACTTCCAAATCATCAATATCCACAAGAGCATTTGTTGCTTCTTTTCGAGCATTCAAGCATCGTTCTTCGCCTTGTTTGAGAAATTTCATGATCACATCTTCAAGTGATTTCAATGACACCTAATGATAAGTCAAATACTTTTTTATTTTTTTTTTTCATTAATTCAATACAACTTATATTCTAACCGTTTGTGAAATTGTTTTATATTGATGAAGACCATCTTTAGCCAGTTGACTTTTTTTTAATTCAACACATAGATCTAAAAACTTTTCCATTAAAGGTTCGTGTGCTTTTGTCCATGTTCGATGACGACGTGAAGTAATAACTTCAAAAAGTGTTTCCAACGCACGCTGTTTTTTGCCGACATCAATTAGTTCTAAATTTTAGGTAACAAATTAAGATTATATATATATCAATATTTACATTATGAACAAAATTAATTTACCATCAGCTCGTCGAAGAGCACTTTCAGGCTTCATGAAAACCATTTTTGCAATAAATTTTTCTTATCTAAATTATAAATAATATTTTTAAGTATTAGATAGTGTCAATATTGACTTAAAGTCATTAAATCTTTCTTTTCGATCAGAGAAAATTAGCATGTTTCTTGTATTACATGAATATAAATGGCCATATTTTACGAAATTTTTTCCTTTTCTCTATTGGCTAATTTCTTGAAAGCGTTGTATTTCGTCATTAAGTTCGATGAGATTATATATTATTAATAATTGAGGATATTTCTTTCGAGATAATTTTAAAATTCACTTTTTAGATTAAAAAATTTGTTTTATGAATTTTGTATGCTATTTGTACACTAGTGTCATCTATGCCTGAAACAAATCTATATATGTATATACTTTTACTAAATAGAAAAGTACCATGATTATTATTTTGAATTCATACGCGGCAACAGATTTGTAGCGGAAAACAAAATTGATTACTTCTGATATCTTACGCTAAACGGTAATCAAATCATACCATGATATTGTAATACGAATCGTAAAAGAGATGCGGATGCCTAGCTAAAATCACTTTATAAAATGCAATTAAACACGTTCTCGGTGTATCAATGACCAACTTCTATCAAATATATTCACATCACATGTGATTATATTTTCTTCATTTAGTTATTGCACACATGTAGTATATCCTATACAAACTATTGTACGCCAGTCGAGGCTCAAGTTATTAGCGTGGCTAAACACTGATTCATGTTGAAAAAAATCTGAACTTCATAAAAATTTCTATAACAATGATCCTCATTTTTCTCTAAACCCTGTCAGTAGTGATTTTCAAAGCATTCACTCAAGTGCATCATTAAAAAGTGCATGAGCCCTATCAATTGATGTGTAAGATAATTGTGTAAAATCAACGTGATACTTGTCTTAAGAGAGGCCAACATATTTCGCTGTATCAAAATAAACAAAGAATATTTTGCCGATTACTAAGTACACAAAGATTTATCAGAAAAAAAAAGCATTAGTCGAATATAGTCTTATTAAATCAATTGTTTTATTATATCAATTAAGAACAAACAGCTAATCATTATGATATAGTCTCTTCGTTTTTGGTTCCAAAGTACTAATTTGAAATTATAGAAAAAAATGCGACTAAGAATGATTTTTTTAAAATTTCGATTAAGCATAATATTGAAGTAAAACAAAAGATAGAATTTAACTTATTCCGATACTACTATCATTATCTTCTAATTCTGAACTAAATATTAGAAATTTCAATACATTTATGTTAGATTTTTGTTACTATTTATAATTCATCATATAGTATATTAGTCATTGTTCTCATCATCTGATAGAAGAATTATAAAAAAAAAAAATTTTTCATTCAAGTAGTTTTTTTCCATTTCGTACACCTGATAAATATTAATGATGCAAAAAGACCAATTATAATTTATTCTTGTTGCTGATATAGGAAGAGAGTGAATATTCGCGTAAAGAATAAAAAAGCGTAAAATCAACTTTTATACTAGATCAAATACGTATACGAAGTCATTTATATAGACATGAATATTGTGTAATTGTTACTAGATAACTTGCTCAGTGAAGAGTCATTGAATACTAAAAGTATAATTGATAATTTGAATAAAACAAACGATAGAAAATTTCAGCAGTATCACGGTATAGAATACTTTTTGAATAATTTTAATCGTAATATTCTATGATTAGAGATATACGATACAGACTGCAGACTCTTTATTGAGTTCTGATCATCAAGAATATCATCAAAATACTCATTTTGAATGCTTACTTGTACAAAAGATGACCCGAAACTGTCAGTTAACATAATAATTGACGCATTATATAATTTTTCAGACTTGACAGAAATAAATGTTGAAATTATTTTCCCTAGATCAATAAACCAAAAGAACTGATTGCAAGAGTCGGTAGCCATGATATTTGCACGATTTCATATTAGTCAGCGAATTATCTAATAAAGACAAAGCATTCGCAAATCTAGATAGAACTAAGGAAATGAACAGTTTTTATTTTATTTCGCAATATTTTCAAAGTAATCCTTATATGAAGCTTCTAATAGTTGTATATATTTTAATAGGCAAATTAAAAAAGTTACAGACCAGAAGAGCATTACAAAAAATATCTTTACATTGAAACAAAACGAAAACATCGTTGTTTCGTTTCACTACGAAATAAAAACTAATTTTCTTAATCTGTAATATTACAATAATCATTTATATTTAATTTAAATCTTCATGTGATGCTACTAACGAAGAAATCTGTTGGGAAATTTCCGAAAATTTGCTTTGATTATAATCAAATTTACGTGAAGATTCAAGTGACGGTGATAGTGTTATTTTCACAGAACATCGTACTGGAGTCGATGGTGTACCTGCTGAACGATGTCGTTGCTTTGATAGTAATGTAAATGGTGAAATAAATTCATCAATTGATGATGATCGTGATTGTGTAGCCATTTGATTAATAATCGTTTTAGCTACAAGTGTTGCACGTCGTTTACGTATTCGATCTAAATTTGGTAAAGGAAGTTCCATAGCATCATCATCTTCTTCACAACTTGAACTGTTATCAGTGACCGAAGATGATGAATTTGACACAAGACTATGCTTTCTAATTGGTAAAACTGGTAACGGTGATTCAGCACAACGATTGCAACGTCGAATAATGGTCGTTACTTGAGTACCTTTATGTAATTTTGTATCGTCGTTACTTTCACTGTTCTTCAATACTCGAATGAGATCAGTAGAAAGACGACGTAATGGTTCTGCTACGCCAATTGGCCGAACAGACGATTGTTGTTCGGAGAGTGTTGAATTTGGTATATAGGGATGTCGAGAAAACATCGATTCTGAACTAGGATAATAATTAATATCATTATCGACTAAAGAATCATCAGTACGTAAATCATGAGCACCTATTTTAATAAAGTTTCGACAAAGTTTTATCGAAATCAGATTTCAAATATATTTACCTATTTGTCGACTGAAATCTAAAAGATTTCTAACTAATAACCTTGCAATATTGACTAGTAACATCTCGAGTCTTATTTTTATAGTTTCTATAAAAATTACCATGACGGCAAGACCAAAAATTAAATAAATAGTTATAAAAAATAAATTATCGTCTTGATATGCTAGTTTATTTAAACTTATTGTAAATATTGTTGTAAAGCATAAATAAAAACTATCAAGAAACGATTTTGATGGTATAAAATAAGTACCAATAACAATATAGATAAAAAGTGTTATCATTAATTGTACTAAAGTTAAATCTTTATTGTGTTTTGATTTTTTAAATATATTTAAAAAATTACAACAATATTGTTGAGCACTTGAAGAATTTGTTGTTACATGCAAATCTTCGTATTGGTCTTCATCTTCAATAGAAATATTTAATTGTTTGTCAATAAAACGAAAAAGCATCAATCGACGAATATAATAAAAATTCTTCGATGAATAAAAATATAAGATAATCAATGAAATATTTTTTATGAATCGTTTTATTAAATAACTTAAATCAATTAAGAGAACCAATGTTAGTGGAACGCCAAATCCGGTATAGATCATTAGGAATATTTTTCCTATATTTGTTTTTGGGATAAAATCACTTGAACCTTCGAAAATAAATTTATAAAAAATATTCGCAATTCAGAAAAAAAATCATTTTTATTGCGTTTCTTACTGATAGTTGTTAAACTTGTTATAATAAAAAATAATGATCTTGAGAAATTCCATGATAGATTTCCTTTGAAATCCTGTTGCTTTCTTTTGATTATTTCTTGTTCGTATTGACAAATATGTTTATAAACATATTTAGTAAATTGTTCAATATCAAATATTTGTCTCTTCTCAATTATATTTGATATGAGACGTTCTCGTGGAAAGTTTTTGGTTGAAGAAGAAGAAGAAGAAGCGTCTTTGTGATACGTTTCAATTTCTTGAATAATACTCGCACCGATTAGAATATAGATTAAGAACATTAAACAGATCGATACATGAGGAATGAAAAGCAATGACCAATATCTAAATAAATAAATTTGATAAACGCAAAATATTTTACATATTATAGGATAAATACTTAACGGATAGAACCCATTCACGAATGTTAAACTTCTTCGGCATTGGTAATTACCTGGAAAAAATATATAACAACAATAAATTTATTTTCGTATTTTATTATTTATAAATGGAAATCAAATTTAATTACTTGTTATACAACTTAATCATCACACACACACACACACACACACAAGATATACTTGCATTAGAAAAAGATACTGTATCAATCAAGACTATTTATTATGCTATTGAACGATTAAACAAACTGATTTGAATATACTCAATGTACATTCTGTGTAGATAGTATATAAAAATGAATATTAAATTAAGTAAAAGGATAGGTTTCCTTTTCATTTTATCGGATTTATCTATTTTCTAATATTGTGTTTTAACAATTATTCGCAATCTAAAATAAAAATCAATTATTTCAAGTGTGCGCCCATTTCTTACTTTACTCGTAGGATACTTAAGTTACAATCAAAAGTTTCATTGTTCTATGTTTGACTAATATAGAAGAAGAAAAAAACAAGTAAATGCTAAAACTTCACATGATAAATGCCAACTGTGCTTTTTCCAATGATAAGAAATATCAAATTAATCATCCTTCAATGCATCTCATCTGCTTATTAAGATAATCAGTGACGCAGCAGAGCGGCGTCAAAGTATATGAGGCAAAGCCTCCAGAATATATGACGGATCGAAGAGCGTTACTCTGACAATAATAGTCAATTATGGTATGGTTCTTATAACAGAATCGTTAAAACTATCCGAGTAATTCGTACCATGTACTAATAATTAAACAGAAAAAGAAATATATTCTGTACATATCAATTCACTAGCAAGTCTAAATTATAAAATTATCATGAAGAATATTTTAACTTTAGCTTGTATAAAAAGTATAAAGCTTTGAATTCGATGATTTCTAACTTTTTGAGCATGAATTAGGTTAGTTTCGAGCAAAGAAAAGAAACGAACCAATGTTAAAAAGAATCATAAACAAGCTTCTAGATGCTGTTGAAATTATTCTTTCATAAGAAATAAGCTCAATGCTGAAGGATTGTTTGTAGCATTGTCATTCATCTCGAACAGAATTTTACAAACAAATAATGTTAATTATTTGAAACTATAGTCTTGGATCTTTCAAACATGTTCTGGAATAATAGATTCCTGTGATTTATTTTTAGGAAATTGTATAATAATCTGAAATCATTGATAAAAAAAACTACTGTATGTTGTGGAAACGTGTGTTCACATAGCTAATAATTTCATTGAATGCACGTTTTATGATACAATGAACAAGTATACTGTGAAAAGTAGAGAAAATGAAAGCATTGGTGAAACTGAGTAGTAGGAAATTGAGGAATGTACACGGATACGCCGAATAGAAATTAGTGTATGGTTCAAACAAAACTCACGAAGACCAGGCGATTAGCTGCATTCTATTCTGAATGTTTATACAGGATCACGTACGAAATCAGTTATATCGATCTGTAACTTTGAGGGAAGTGGATGAAAACGAATTTTTAATGACACTGATCTATCTCGAGCAAGATGAAGACTGGATGATAATGAATCGAAAGTATGCAACATCCTAAGAGGAAACTAGCTATATTGGTAAATAAATTAATAGATAAAAAGAAATAAAACAAAAAACATTTATAGAGCAACGAGTGCTTCTATTTGTATATGACATTAGTCTGATAAAAGTTGAAACCAAAGGTTATTATAAGAACTATTTAATCTAACACATAAGTAAAATAAGAATAAGATAGAGAGTTAAATTTCTTGTTTGTGTTTGTTTAATGTGTGACGACTCGACTAATTATATAAATATCATATTCATAAGCCTTGAAACAATCATGCTCATAATTTTAAATTTAAAAAAAATGATGTTTGCGTTTCATCAAGAAGCTAACACTAAGAAAGATGAGTCATCTAGAAGCACACTTTTTGAAACAAACTATATTGTTATAAGATAAATATTGATTCACTTTATGTATGAATACATATGTATTAGATTCATTATTTGTCTATACATTCATTCTATGGTTATCCTTTTTCTGTGTGACATTTTTCAAAAGTGTAAAACCTTTAGAAAAATCTTATTAACTAATTATGAAATCAAATTCTTGAAAAAGAAACATCGAATATCGATTGATTATCAGCATGAAAATATAACAATCAAATAAAGCAATTATTTTCAAATATGTGTGTCGAATAATAAAATCTCCGATGTAATTTTAAGTTTTAATATAAAATATAGTTTCTGAAAAAGATCTTCATTGATGTAAAAGTTCGTGTGCTCGATTTCATGAAAGACACCGTCAAACTCATATTTCTAATTTTAACTGATTTAATAAATCAAGGAATAGGTGTATATTTTTAACCTACTTGTTTTCTTTTTTCCCTAGTATACCATTTGAAACTGCTAATTATAGACGGATAAAGAAGATGAAAAGTAGTTCTATATGCATAATATGATAGTAGAGAGAAAGGAAAATGACAATAAATGGTTATCTTTCATCTCGATGTGCTTATATGTATGGATGCGACTTTCTCATATTTTGTTATTTAGTTATGTTAATTGATTCTTTTCTCAAAAAAAGTAGAGAGAAACATTATTTTGCTTGGTAAGATTTCATTTTATTATGGTTTCGATGGCAAATAAGTCATCAGAATATGTCACAGTTACATTGCAAGTTTTATTAAATTAGTTGATAATAAAAACATAACAAATAAGTCAGTTGATTAATCTTTGTTTTTTTTTGTGAATGCTTGTCTCTGCAAGAACCAATTATAAAAACAAAACTACCACAACAATCCGTTGTAGTTTACCAATTAGCAATGTAAGCTAAAGGTTACCAAAGGAAACGTAATCTATACATAAAAGAGCTTAAAGTATAAGATTTTTACAAAAGAAACCCTTATTACCTGATATCCAATAAAAAAAACTTCTCTGATTTATATCGTGTGCTGGAAAAACATCGAAAGGAAAAATGTCGAAACGTACATATTAACGTGGAAAAATGTCGAAAGTGAAAAATAAATAAAAAATGATGCCTCAAGTATATGGCGATTCTAATCACATATAGTTCATTGTTTTGACTTATAATTTTACTAGTGTGGAATTTTAGTCAGTATTGATAGAAATGACTAACTATTGATACAAGTAAAATAAAGTAGCAACAACTAATAAAGATTGGATATGCACTATTAATTATTGTGCAGCTAAAGTTCACACTGGTTAAGATAATTGATTGATGAAAACTGTTTGCAATCATAGTCATCTTCCAGGAAAGGAAAAAAACTTGAGGTTCGTGAAGCTAGTGAAACAATGACATATTTGAAAAAACATTTTCTCACCGTTAACATTTCAGCTTAATTTCATACAAAAAACATACATTATATTATTTACAATTCTCTAAAATATTAACTGACAATGTTTCTGGTCAATATAATTTTTTCGACATTTTTCCTTTCGATATTTTTTTCTTTCGACATTTTCCTCTTCCTTCTTTCAACATTTCTACGTTCGACATTTCTACGTTCGACATTATGATGGCCAACCATTTATATTGACTGACAAGTTGATGAGTGAAATGAGATCTATTACGAAGAAGCAAATGGTTGCTATCATGATAAGTAATACGAGTGATAAAAATCTATGTATATTTGTCATTCTTGTCAATGATGACAAAAGAGAAGGCAGAACCATTGATATCCTGGATCTCATATTAGTAATGGGCCATGAATTATGTTTTCATCTTGTTCGTGCTCTATATAGGGTATCAAGTGAATGTTACATGGACAGATCGACAATGTCTAACCGAAGAAAAATGAAAGAAAAAATATCGATAATTATGATTCATGTTTACTTACGTGTGACATGTAATACAACAAACTTTGTTATAACAAGAGATTTTGATTGATTAATATCAATTTAGTCTAACAAAAATTTCTAGTTAGAATGACAATAAGTCTCTGAGCTCATTATATGTAATCAAGATACAAATGTAGTATTCTTTTGTTTAAAAGAAAAATATTGTCTGAAACGTGTTTGATATTATTTAGCCTGATACAAGCATTGATAAAATATTCTCTTATGTTATTATTTCATAAACTAGCTTCATATCATGCTATTTGTGTAAATTAAAATTATATGCGTCATTTTTTACAATTTTCCACTTTCAATTAAATATATGTTTTCTTCCTATCGTTGCCTTGGAATTTCTGCACTGATGCTTAAATATAAAGGAGAAAATTACAATAGGAAGATGAATCAGTTTTGAATAAATCATTTTGATAATGTAATAAATATACAATAGAGAATTAGTAGGAGCTTTCATCTGTTGCTCAAGCAAACAGCAAATACGGTGACAAACAAGGTTTCCCAACAAAATGAATGTTTTCAAGTAGTTGTAACTGATAAAATAAAATGTGAAAATATACAGATTAATATTGACAACAGTATTATTTAAATAGATTTTTAATCACATGAAAAATTATTTACTGCATATGCAATTTTAGGAATTTGAGTAGTAAACAATGCAACTAGGTTATTCAGAATTTTATATAGTGATATAAAAATTAGATACTAATTTTTAGTGATCTATATAAAAATATTTCATCGATGATTAAAATTCCGAACAGAAAATTCTCTGCATTATTTCAGCTGCTTTTAAATATCTCTATCGATTAAATTCATCACAGCAATATTATTGCAAAACTAGTCGAGACTTAGCCATGAAAGAGAATACGGTATAATATTGAAAAATTCAAAACTGTACTTAGAACGAATCGGTTTTTTTTGACTGTGATTTAGACTTTAGCAATCAAAATATAATCGATCTTCATAAGTCATTCGTCGTCTGTTTAATTCAATGACATGTATATCTGACGGTTGAGGACTACGATGCTAGATAAATGATTTCATGATCTATTTCCTTGCATTTCCGGCTGGAAAATTCTGGAAATTTATAGAAATTGAAAAACAAAAGCATGATTTCTGCCTCTGCTTGTTTACTGTTGGTTCCGATTGGAAGTGGAATTATATGATCACTGAATTTTTGTTTTGTATTTCCTGTCATTTTCCGGCTGCACTACATCCATCTGCTACGTTGACGTCAACGCTTGATTTCACAGTAATAATATAATCGACTAATTCGTTCCGTAAATTTTCTCATATTCTATATCAACTCCTATGGAATCTGATTCAATACTATTTGATAACATAGATATCGACAAAAAGTCCATTCTATATTCTATCTAAATTGATATAAAAATCACATTCCAATCTCTAGACTCTGTGCAGAATATATGTTATAGGAATAGACGAGATAGAAATTTATTTATGATAAGCGACAAGAGCAAATAGTTATTCAATATTGTTTTGATCTGTAAAGTGATTTATTATTAAACTAATTATATGAACTCAATTAATTGTATAATAGTAAACTTTCACATCATTAAAGTCTAATGTATATTGTTCTAACCGTGATAGTCTTCAATATTAGTAGAAAGTGACTGATGTGCAACTAATAAACTTTTATACACAACATTTCAAGCACAGAAAAAGATGATGTATTTGTTTTTATTCCGAGAAACTAATTCTCGTTTCCAAATATTCACTNTCATGATAACTTTAATTAAAATGACTGAAAGTAACTATAATCAACTAGATTTTCATCTTTTAAACATCTAATATAAATAAATCATAGAATTAATTATATTTATCAACAATTTTCAAATGTAGTTTGAGGAACGGAGTCACATAAAAAAAAGAGCAATACTTTTTCTTGTAAAAACATGTTTCAGTCTTTTTTATTGTGTTGATTTTTCGTAAATGAAACCCTACGATTGCATCACTGAAAAGTAAATATATTTAAAATATGAAATAAAAGACAAAACTAAAACTATGTTTCTCAGCACGTCAATCACTCAATCAATGATGTTGCTTTTAATTGTTGCATTGTTTTGCGTTTTTCTAAAATACGTTTTGCAAAACGTTTTGCCGCTAATACAACTCGAATTGTAAATTGCATTGATCGACATTTATCTTTGATATCATCTGATCTATTTTGATTCACATTCATACACAACAACGATGGATAAGTGTTTTCTAATATACATAATTGATTAAAAACAAGACTTCGCATTCCACATGATATCTGCCGATTAATGTCAGATGTTTGAACAAATATTCGACAAAATGTTTTAACATGATCAAATTTAAAATCATCATCAATCTTATGACGGCATTCATCATTGTACATTTTATGCGCATACTAATTATAATGAGTTTTAATCTAATTCTTAATAAATATGATTAAAATTTCTCACTTACAAAATAATAATTTGATCGATCTCGTGGTATGCTTGGCATATCGCTTACGATTAATGCAATGTAACCAGCAAGACCAAGCATAAGCTCAATTGAATGATCAAATAACCAAACAATTGAGCATAATTGTGGAATTGATTTTTTATCTTGTAAAAATTTCAAGCACAGTATAAGAACAGAACCAGCCACCAGCGATGCATTAAAACAACTTGACCATGATTGAATACAAACAACATGAATAAATAAAATTGCTAATGCACGAATCTGAAATTAATTAAACTTTTTTTTTTCTTCACTTTTTCTTCTCAATTCATAAACAAACCTTGGAAGTATTTAATTGAAAAGTTTCATTCGAATTTAATTCGAGATATAATTCAAGAAAATCAAACACGAGAGGTAACTGAACTTCAAAATTTAGTTCATTGTTGACAGTACGCATACAATCACCTATTTCACGTGGTTCAAATGCGTTTGCTGCATAACGTGAGAATTCTTCCAACTATAGATATATTGAAAATATTTTATTTTGCAAGAGAAACTTTTTATATTTATACTCTAATACGACTACGATTATGAAATTTAGCAGAGAGAATAAAAAAAGCCATTGCACGTAATTGATATGTTCGTTCGTTACGTCCTTTTAATGTATCAATAGCATCGATTAATCGAACAGCATGTTGAGTTACTTCCGGTTTCATATTATTTTTACGCTAAAGGGAAGTTTATAATGAACAAAACACAAAACTTTTTTTGTGTTTATTTTTTCATTATCTTACTTGTATACCAATTAGCCAGTTAACAATTGAACAACGCCATGACAGACGAACTTCACGTTTTGTCAAATCTGTATTACACCAAAGTACAGCATAATTATATGTATATAATGAATGATATTCAGATATCTATTATGGTGAATTGATACGATCATATTGAATTTGAAAATAATTATTACTTACAAGAATATTAGTTAAATGATCTAATAAATAGAATTCTCGATATAAACTAGTAAATACTTGAATGACATGATCAATATGTGAAATATTATTACTATAATAAGCATCTCGCCATGAAAAAAGAAGATTATTACTAACTAGATTTAAAAAGACAGAAACAAACAAACAAACAAAAAATTGTTCAATAATAGAATTTACTGGAAAAAACAGCAATTTTTGTACAATGCTTTGTAAGCCATGAACTAATAGTTGGTATTATTTGATCTTTTGTTAATGAACGCTAGAAAAAATAATCATCTCTGTTCATTTATTAATCATTTCATAAATATTATACTTCTATAGTACAACTAGGCATACATTGTTCGAGTGAAGTGACTGTTCGCTGCATGATTATCTGTGATTTAGCAAAATATACAAGAAATGTTGTGAGAAAATAGTCATTTCGTTATATATATACATTCAAACATATCTTCTAACAATGCACACCGAACGATGAATAATAATCTTACAGAAACGAAAGAACGCTAGAATTGTTTTCTATTATACGAATCAAAGAATTCATTCGCTTGATTTGCAATATAATCACGTTTTTTTATTTGATTTCAATCCCTATTTAGTATGGTTTTATTCTGTAGATTCTGTAGATTCATGAAATAATTTCGTAATAGATTAATAATTCCTTCAATCAATATTTCGCACATTATCAAATATAAATAATATATTCATTAGTTAATTTATTTTAAAGTCAATGTCTCGAGAAATATATTATAATATAATAGTTAGATAAAAGAAAAGGAGCCCGTCCAAATAAATATAATTATTGCCTTTAGATATTTTATTTCATGCCAAGTAAAAGTGTCTATAACAATCAGCAGATTTTTATCGATTGACTCTAAATGATGTATGATGAATGACCTTGTATTTTTATAGAATAGAATATGCATTCAATGGAAGATTAGGTTTTCTTTCAATGAAACTTTAAACAAATCCATAGAATAGTCACATTTCTTTAAAAATATTAGAGTTTTTCATGTGTTATATTCAGGCTCGAGTTCGGTTATTTATTATTATACGTTATTTGTATTAATTGTTTATTGGATGATTATTTCAAATTTGATATTTGTTTCATATAATAGTAATATGAAACCTTATGAAAAGATTCATTTCTCAAAGTATATCTCAATCTATTGTTACCGATAGAAATAATATTTCCGTGTAAAAACATTTTGTATTAACATAAGAGGTACTTGTAGACGATCAAAACATTTTTGTTTATGCTTTTCTTTCATCACAAATAAATTATTAAGAGATCTATTAAATATTGATATTTATGCTCTCTACGTTTTTGATGACTTAATTAAAAGATTTTTTTTAGCTTGCCTATTTCGTTTTCATGAATCATACGTTTCTACTATCGAGAATCGGCTTTGCACTCATTTGATTCTTATTTACATTTGATTAGTTCTGAAATACATATGTACTTGCTGGCTTTTACCCAGTATCGATCTTGTTATAGAATTTCTATTGATAATTTTTCAATAAAAAGTATCAATCCTTCGAATAGTCTTTCGTTTTCGGTCAAAAAAGGTCAATAACCAAATAGCATTATATCATTGTGTTAAAGAAAGAATGATAAATGTATTTGACGTCGTCTTGATAGGTTAATGTGAACGTACATAAATTTAAACCTAGTTGAAATAAAAAAAGCTTAATCAAGTATTCGATACTTGGCAAAATAGTATACACACTATTAATACTCTAAAAGTAAAAGTAATGGTTTTCTTTTTTCTTTTCAATTTTCAATGATTTTAATCTGAAAAATCAATCCGAAAATTATATATGTCTGCTGTTAAAAGATAAGAACGAAAAATTACATTGGATAGCCTTGGACGTTGTCATTGTCAACTATATGTCGTTTTCTCTCTTTTTTTCATATAAGTATAGTTAGATTGTAAATTTTGTCTGTTTCGTGATGACAATATGATTCGTTCTTATTCAGGCGATTACTTTTACATAAGAACGAAAACTCTCTTGTTTTTTCTTCTTCATTCGTTTTATCGATACAAAAAAAAAATGTAATAATAAGCCAGCTGTATAAAAGAAAAAGAGCATGAAGAGTAAGAATAAAGAACAAGGTAACTAGGTATCGTTGAAAATTTTATGTGCCACTATACCACTGTATATAACTGCTGTTCTATCCAGACATAAGTATATGTATTTAATATATTCAGAACAAATATAACAGAGAACTGTAATTAGTGTATATCAGTATTTTATTTCTAAGGTACGATCGTTCGCGTATAATCAATACTCAACTGTACAACAATCATAATGCAACATGTAGTAAGAAATAAAGATTTAATAGTAGAAACTTGTAGATTATGTTCAATAGAAAACAAAATAACTCATATTTGCTACTTTTTAAAAATTTCAATTAATGAAGAATTTTATTTTCTTTATAGACTTAAGTGTTTTACATATGAGTATGGTATATTTTATATTATAATTATTATCGACAATATAAAGAAGGCAGGCACTTGACAAAAAGAAATTTAATACTTCAATGTTTGACAAAAAGAAAATAAGCACTTCAATGTTTAATCCAACTAGTAAACATAGGGAAAGAGATAAAATATCCCGTAAAAGAAAAGAATTAAGCAATCAAAAATTATCTATTGGTATTATTTTTGGTGTTTGTCTAACATTAATCACTATTGTACTTCAATGTGTTGCATTTTCTACGCCACACTGGAAAGAAATAACTTCAAATACTCATTCGTTGTATGTCGATGGCGTTGATGCGCTCATACGCACTGAAATCTTACATTATTTCAATAGTGTACATCGTTATAGTCGTCATTCGTATGGTTTATTTCAACGATGTGAATACCGTTCAAGTAACTCATCACTATACAATAATCAAGTTGATTCATCTGATTTGGTTACATATAAATCACTAAAAAAGTGTACAAAAAATTTTCTACCAAGATATAATGATGATCATTTTAATGAATGTCATAGTTTACCATATTATCAATTTTGTACGAAAGCAAGTGAAAAAAGTTTTAATATTAATCATGATTATCTTCATGCAACCTTTGATATAATTCATTCGCCAATAGACGGCGATTCAAAACTTTCCTGTGATTGTCATTATCCGCCTTATGTTTTAGTTTGTCAAATAATTGGAATACTAGCAATAATATTTTTATGTGTAACTTGTTTATTATTTAGTTTATTTTCCTGTTTTACTAATCTAGATTATCGCCTTAAAATTAAATATTTTGGTATGTTATCATCATTGTTAGCAATCATTTTTTTAATGATCAATTTAATAGTTGTATTCAAACATTTTGAATATGAATCGATTGCATATTTAGTTGCTATTGAAAAACATTATAAATCAAATCAAATTTATAAATTATCAGATGATGCAAAAACTGTCATTCATCGATTTCTATCAAGTATTAATATTCGTATGGGTTATTCAGCTATCATAGCTTGCATTGCTTTTGTTTTATCCATCATTGATGGGCTATTATTATTAGCTACATGTGCAATCAAACATGATGATAGTGAAAAAGAAATGCATAGTAATCTAATATCTCCTGAAACTGATTTGCATCATAATCCATTACGATTTACATCAGTACCAAATGACTCTCAATCATCATCATCACCGCTGATGCCTGTGATAACTAATCACGAAGAAAATAGTTTATTACCTTCATACTTGCATGAAAATAATCATCAACCATCACGTACTCTACGTGAAGATGAAGTTTAACTTAATACTGTTAAATTAGTCAACGTATCATTGTGTTTTATTTTTTTTCTTCTTCAAAATGATAGACATACAAGGGAAAAAATAGAGAATCATGCATACGTATATATATATATTATTTTCAAATGACAAAATTTGCTTCATCTGTATGTTACGAACAGAAAAAGAGACAAATGAAACCAATATTTTTGATCTTTCGTTAAACACCGTTTGTCATTTTGCATGTCTCTGCGATTTTGTTTTGTTGTTTTAATTTTTATATTTTAATCAAATCGATAACGTTTATCAAAACGATATCGTTTGTCAATCGTATTCGTATCCAAACGTCTCTTGTCAAATCGATAACGTTTATCAAAACGATATCGTTTATCCATTAATAGTAAATGATCATCTTTATTTTCATCGTTATCATTTGATTCATGGTTTTCAATTGGTTTTGATGCTTCTTTTTTATCATAACGATAACGTTTATTTAAATCAATAGAATTTGTTTTCTCGTTTTGTGTAGAAATGCCAGCACAAACAAATAATATTTGGCTGAATACCTAGAAACAAACAAATTACAAATTTATAATAGAAAACAATACACTATTATTTTTGAACGGAAACTAGCATACAGAATAAAAAAGAAAAGAAGTGGAATGAAAGCATCCGCCTTATTAGTCCTTCTATTATTCATTAATAGCACAACTAATTTATTATACCAAACTACTAGACTGCTTCTTTTTGTTTGTTTATAAAAGAAATTCATCTAATCAAAGAGAATGCATGATCTGTAGAAGACTAACGGACCGAAAAAAAAACAATTTTATTTTGAATTTGATTGAAATATCGAATGAAATTTTCACCATACAAAAATGAATTTATATTTCTTTTTAATACTTACGATAAGAAGCACAAATAGGGCAAGACGCTTATTGTAAGTGAGTTCCATTTGTTAATGAACAAATAAAAGTTATGTGATTGTTGTAAATTGTTATTATTTGAGAAGTAGTCGTCAAACGTTTGCTTCTTTCTTTTTTATATGCGTATTCCCAATGTCAAACGCCATGAGAGAGAAAGAGAGAGAGAGAGACCGAAAAAAAGTAGAGAAAAAGAGAAACTATCATTTCCGTACGTTGATTAGCTATTTTCTGTTTTTGTCTTAGGATCGCATGGGAGTACGAAGGAGAGAAAAAAAACAAATAGAAGATAGAAACTTCCGTCTCATTCTATGAACTAGTTTATGTCATGAAATTGATGAAACAATTAATTGTCTAGCATTACATTGGCAGATCATGTGTAAAGCACTAGCATATTGTGTATATTCCATGTTTATTTTTTTATATTTATTACTGCTAAAAGAAAAACCTGAATAATAAAATTTATTTGAGTCAGGATTTATGTAAAGTTCAGAAGCATAACATGACTTGATGTCAACAATCTTTTGAATCTATTCAATTGATAGTTATTATTTGTTTTTCATTTTTTATATCGTATATTTGAATCATTCAATTGCTTAATGATAATATCATCAGTGATCGAGATTTCACTTGTTTCTCTAATTGAATCTTTTGATTTTCTTTATTGTTTAGGTCGGATATAACTTGATTGATTACGATAATGGATTTTTCTAGATTTAGTTTATTGATTTATTTAAAAAACAAAAACTTATTGACAAATATATAGAGTTTATATTTAAACATTTTTAAGGAAAAGTGCAGCTCCACATTGTAACCATTTTTCTTTCTCACTACCACATGGAACATTTAATCGCGTAACTATTTTATCCCGATCTGAACTGAAATATACTGGCAATGAAATTATTTCACGTGTTTCTTGTTGTGAATTATCCTAGAAGTTAAAAGAAGAACAAAACAAATTTTAATTACACATAAAACAAAAATATAGTTAATATACCCGAGGTAACCAAGCGATATAACAAGCCGGAAATGCATTCACACTTGGCGAGTCAGGCGCACTTTCACTTAGCCGGCCACCATCAAATAAACAACCTTCTAATTGTAAACCAGTGATTTTTATTGTGATGTTTTTTCCATGCTTAACTTCTCCGGACCATGATGCATTCAATACTAATGTATCCATCGGTTGTTTAGTTGCTCGTGCTGTTTGTTGTCTCAATGCATTTAGGAATGTGTCTGACCGAAACAGATCTGATAAGTTAATTGATTGAGAAAATATATCTTGATCTTTCATAGATGTTATCATTTGCTGCATTGCTTTTGCTTTTGATACAACAGTACGTAAATATTGTAGTGAATCTGTTGGACCTTCCCAACGATTTTGCCATGTTTGTGGAGTCTAAATCGTTAAAATATTATGTTATTAATGGAAATCTATATGAATAGCATAATTATTTCCTCCTACAAATTAAATATTAATTAATCGTTTTTATGTACGATTTCATTTGTTACATATAGATCTAAATAATGCTTAATATTATATTAAGTGAATCAATTATTCTCTCATTTTCTAATAAAGTCAATTATATAACTGTCAGCAATGTACGCTAGTGAACAAAAACAGAAATGCGATCAAATAATCTATCATTCTCTACAAGTCACATGTTTTCATTGATGAATCACGATAATATTAATCCGCGACTTCATTAGTTAAATAACTAAAAGTCAATTCTATAATTTTATAGAATCATAATTCTATGAATTGCTGTATCAGCAAGTACTTTATGGTTATTAGTTTGGTTTTGTGTTTTCTATTTTGTTGCAATGAATCTAGGATTGCGAAGTCCATTAAGAATATTTTAATATTAGAAGTATAGTTTGGTTTTGAAAAACTTATTGATCAGGTTTACATAATTCCTCATGGTTTTCTGTAAGAAAATGGAATCTTCCCTATAGACTACAGCCGGAAATTTGTAGGTCCGGTACTGGAATACTTTGCCTGTTTAATTATTCAACATTTTTGAAAATGTCATACGAAATCAACTGTAAGATATGTTAATGATTAAATGTCATGATAATGAGAAAAATTAAAGTAGGCATATATATATAATTTATTTTAAGAGTACCTTATATTAGTACGACATAATGAAACATTTTTTTACATGATAGATACTAATGATGCTCGTTGAATAATATTTAGTAAATTTGTCTATACGATTCGTGCCACGTTCTTTCCCACTACTAGTGGTATTCATAACAGTCAGCATGATACTGAAACTATAGTACCTTTCAAAGAATAACTATCGGTATACTTCGATAGAATAGTCGACTGATTAACTAGCTATGGAAAGATTGCCGGTCTACCGTACATTTAATTCGTGTTTTTCGTGTAATTCAATTAACCCTTTCCGGTCCGCTGTTTGGAAATTGCCGTACCCCCCTAGGGGAAAATGTTACCATATGGCAAAACCCGGCCGGATAGGGTTAATATAAACGAATAACAACTTGAACCTATGATCTTCCAGTTTAAAATCTAAAGAAATAATTGATTAAGTTTGATCGCTGAACATACAATGGAAATACATCTATCAACTTTAAAGAAATAAAATTAGACAAGAAATAGGTGCCGCTAACATCATGAAACTTTGAAAAATGTTCTTTTTCTTTTTCTTTATGCTTGTTTTCTTACCTCATTTTGAAGTAGATCTTTAGCATATTCTTGTATTTCATTCGTAATTAAGCTAATTCCTCGAATAACTTTTGATAATGAAGCTAAATTTTCATGAATGGTTTGAACTAGTTGAATACCATTATAGCGTTCCAATTGAAGAAATGATTGAATTGGTGACAATGAACCATCTTCAGTTGGCAGCTGAACTTTTAATTTGAATAAATCTCCATCCTAGAAACGAAATTTTTTCTTCTTCTTCTAGAAACCAATAAAAATTCTTTTTCATTCGCTACCTGATTTAATTTCTTCCATAGATTAAGTAAGGGTGTTAATAATGCACTCCATTTATCTTTATCAAACTTTTCTACTTCAACATCCGTACGTTGAAGAATTTTCAAAGAATTTATAATCTACAAAAAATTATTTTGTTTTCTGTCAAGGATTATTGAGAACTTTTTATTTCTTACTTGTGCACTATTCATTCGTTGTGCTGATCGTTCAATATTGGCTGGTAAACCAAATAAACTAGGTGCATCATCATCATTTAAATCATCGCAAATTTTTTTATAATCCTAAACAATTACAAAATTATATAGTTTTTGAAAAACGGAGTGTTTTAGGTAAAAATGTATCGATATTTTTTAATCATAAATAGACGAGAAAAGTTGTTATTTCATATTATATCTGGCCTATCGAACTATTAAAATAGTTAGTTTTGCGTAAAAATCTTATTGGTATACTTTAATGCAATTAAATGAACATTCTGGATACATTTTGAACAATTTAGTTTATCTTGCTTGAATATGATCATCATTCTCAACTTGATGATTTCAATATGCCAATGTCTGAAATAATACACTCATAAATTATATAAAAAATACGGTCGATACAACTTTTCCGATTCCAATTATTTATCGAATAGATCAAATTTAAGTACGTTGAACTATTCACATGAGGAAAAACAACATGACGAAAAGCAACAGACAAAACTTTGCATTAGACCGTTTTTCATTTTGAACTGTTCGTCTGGATTATTATTCCGGAAATGACAGACATTATTTACATTAATAGAATAACAATTTCCATTGTTGTAAAGAATTGCATGGCAAATCTTTAGAGAAAAGGTTAGTTCCTGGCAGGAACCAACGTAAAAGAAAGTACTAGCATCAGAGCGCTGATAAATCTATGTTTACGAAGGTGTTCTGCAGTGTACGTACATGAAGTTCTGTTGAATTCGGTAAATTAATATTCGATGCTAATCTACTCTTCAATCCTTTTGCTCCACCAATCATAGCCGCATTAAAATATTGAACTAAGTAAGATCTTAATACATCTGTATCAGTCGGATTATCAACACGACCACCATAAATGGCTTGATCAAATAAACCATGAATATAGTTCCATTGAATTTCGCCTGAGGCTACAAAAAAAACGTTTCAGTTATTTATTTAAAAATAAATTTTATCAAATATTACATTGTCTTCCAGCTCGTTCACATAGTCGATGAATTATTTCATAACTTGCACGTAAATCTGCTTGAGAAAATTCATAAAATTTAGTCCAACCCTAAATAAAATATTGAAGCATACATGTATTGAAAGAATTTTATAAATTATATATATATATATACTTGTGGAATATATTTTCGACGTTCTTGTACAATAGCATGAAACCAAGCAAGAATAAACAGTATCTGAGAACGCGCGACACTTCCTTTGCCGAATTCTTCTGGGGTCCAAATTTCAAATGTACGCAACAGATTTCTTTTAATGCCCGGTGGAGCTTCATATGTAACTTTAATACTTGACTGTAATAATATAGTTGGAAATTTTGTATGAACTTCAGATGTTAACCATAAGCGAAAATCTTTATGAGGTTTCAATGCATTTAATTCCTATGTTTAAGAGAAAAAATTTAATAAGAAAATTTCTATAACAATAAAAATGACTTTTTCAAGTGTTGTTAACCATGATGTAACTAAATGAAGATTTTTTAAACATAACCAAGTGCCTTGATTTGAACATTTCTTTAATAGATCAAGAGCTATTTCCATTTGACCTTGACCCATAGCAATCTGAAATTAAATAAGATTATAAATTGGTCAATATATAATATTCTTTTTTCTTATCAATAATTTGAATCGAACTACTTGTCAGGCGTGTAACATTCATAAAATAGAATATACACTTTTCTTTTTACATCATTCGAAGTTAAAAAAACAGATTTCAAATAGAAATTATATACTATTTTAGGCTATTTGTGAGATAAAAACTGGATCTCCAATATCGATATCTGTGAATGATCGATATTTCAGATAATATGAGAGTTGAATTCTTGTTACACTTAAAACCTAACAATAGTTTGATGGATAAACAATTGACAATAGTCTAATCATCATTCTACAATCAAAAATCAATAATGAATGTATTCCCTCGTGAATAATCTAGTATCAGTATGCCAACTATCGTATGAACAAAAGTGTACATTAGAGAAACATAGCTGCATAACATAAACATTTCTAGTAGTCTTTTACGAAAAGAATGATTACATTAGTTTTAGGAAGTAGTGGTTTGTTCTTCTAGCTGAGAAAAATGATTCTATATAAATATTTGTTAATTTTGATATAAAGTAACTACAACTTGATATTGTACAAACTCGTTCACTACCAATTTTCAATGAACAACCAAATATAAAATGCTTATTTTTCTTGTTATCACTCCTGCCAATATTTCGAGATAAAAATCGTCGTTTTTCTGTATCACTAATTTATTTATGATATCATGAGAAAGTAATCTTACCTCTGCATATCGATCTTTGCCCACAATTTCCATTGCTAAATCTCTAAGTTCAGCTGATGGATCTGCACCAGGCGAAATAATGATTAGAATAGGTTCGGTTGATATTGTTTCTTTTGAATAAAGTTTTCTTAAGTTCAATGTTTCCGGTGATATATCTTTAAGTCCTAATAAATCACAAGCAAACTGTTTCATCGCACTTTCTAAACGATCAGGACGAAATGCTTGTATAACAAGTATCTGTTGAAATGATGTTAAATGTTTATCTTCAGGAAAATGTAATTCACAATCATTGACTGAATTCCAACGTGACCATGTTTCATCATCGAAACGAAGATTTGAAAAAAGTTGAGGAAAAGTTGTCTTGAAAAAGAAAAGAGAAACTTCTCAGTCAAAATTCATTGATAACCTAAGTATTGAACTTATAAACTCTACTGGTTCTTATGACATTGAACCATGAATAGTGAAGAAATCAAAATACTCTAACAAGTCAGTTTCTGAATATCTATTCAGTACTCTGTTAATTCAAGTATTAATTCTTATGAAATGATATTTTACAGCAGCATAATTCAATAGCTGACTCCATTGTACTATTTCAATGAGAAACCTTTTTTTTATACAATAGTTTCAATTCGATTGTATTTCTCAGATTTTAACTTTTGTAGCAAATTTATAGTTTGTAAACATAGCACATTTAACAAATCTGTGAAAAATCCAGATGTTGCTTTTGAATCTTCACCACAGTGTTGATCTCTGATGCGCGTGACTTAAGTCGATTAACATGTAATTATAGATATAAACTGCTTACTCTAGTCGAGCTTTTTTATTCAAGCGCTTTCCACGACTTGAACTCAAGATGTTCATGTTTTTCACGCACATGCTAAAAAAATTCGACTAGGCTAATAAATAACAAGCGATTAAAGTAAATTTATAGATAATAAGAGATCGAAACAGATTCGGAGATAACAAGAGGTTGTAGTAGACTAGCATTTAATAAGAGATTGAAATATATTAATAGCTGATATCTAATTAGAAAAAAAAACAACCGACAGAGAAAAACGACGTGAAATCTGATTCTAATCGATGTTTTGAGGTTTTCTTTTTCTTATGAATCGTCTTTTTTCAATTTCATTCGTTCTTATCGTCAGTCTTTCAATCAACTATCTATCCTAGTTAAAACAGTTTGGTAATTTATGGTAGCCATCTACAGTAACATTCGTTGCTGATATGATTCCTAACAGTAAAAATGCTTTTATCTCTGAATTGAGAGTTTTAATTCCTTCTAATAATTTTTATGCAGAAGATTTACATTGAAATATTTTACACACCCTAAAAAAGTGAGTCGTACAGAGTTAGTTGTCTCCGAGTTACGATTGGAAAATTTGTTTTAATGATATAACACAAAACGAAAAGATTCTAGTTATCTATATTACTCAGTTAAAACCATTCCGAGTAGCATTTCAGTGAAATAAAATGTATGCATGGTACATTTTCCTCTATTTTGTTCTTGAAACTAAAATTGATATTGATGAATAACTAAAGCTTTGATTAACTTTCCAAGTTTAAAATAACTTTCGAGTTACTAACGGAAATATACTCGTTCACGTTTAGCCTCAAGATTGACGGAGATGAAAGTCTAAAATGTCGATTCCGAACTAACACACTATTTTTCTTCGAATAATAAATTAGAACTTCAAAAACTTGATTCATTTAAAAATTAAAATCTATAATTACTTTAAATGAAGACACATCAAATGACCGTTCTTCATTAACCCATGCTGGTAGTGTTCGCGCTTCTTTAACATCAGCAACTGATAAGCCAATAAAGTGTTCCCATTCCTAGATATAGATGTTGATGAAAAGAAAAATTGAATTACGAAGAAATCCATTTTACATTATCGGGAATTTTTTTCGGAAACATGCCATGTGCTAAATGCATTGCAAACATTAAACGATCAGCTTTGAAAAGTGATCTAGTTATATAAGCATATGCAATACGTAATTGACTCTTTGCTAGAGATAATGTTCGATCTTGTGATGAACCTTTCTAAAAAATTATTCCACAATAAAAGAAAATATCGGTCTGAAAATATTCATTTTAATAACTTACATTTGCCTAAAGTAGAAACGAAATATAAATAAGTGTAAGTTAAGAAAGTATTTTAAAAAATTGACTTACATCTGTTCGTTCGAGATTTCGTTGAAATAAACGTAAAAATGCAGCCAAACTGAATTGATACATATTATTTACTTTAGATAAATCTGATATAACAAAATATAATTTACTTCCATGCTTAGCTAGAGGTAAATAATCATTTCTTTCCTAAATGAAATTGACTGATTAATTAAATAGAATTTGATTTAAATTTTATATTACTTTATCAAGATCTTCGCCAAGTTTACGAGATTCTTCAAGAGAATTTGTTATTGTTGCTGATTTTTCTTTCGTCTTATTTAATGATTGTAATAATTCTTTGTTTTCTAAAATGTTACCAGTAGCATTGGCTAAATCCTTTTATTTCAAAAAACAAAATATTGATAAATGTTTATGGTGTTTTTCGATATTAAAATATTCATTACTTCAAGTAATTGATCTTCTAATTTAGCTAATTCAATTTTAAGTTCTTCTTCTTTTCGAAGTAATTCTGTTTTACGAACTTCTAGTTGCGGCTTTTCGTGTTGAATAGCTGTTGCCAAAAGCTAAAAAGTAAATTTATATTATTAAGCACTATTGAATGAAATTGAAAAGAATCTTTTAGTAGTTTTGAAATTTCAAAATCATATATTTGATGTATGAAACAGATTGTGTTTATTTCAATTTATAGGCAACGAAGAATTTATTTGAAAAGTCTAATATTCTACTTTAGACTTGAAATGGTAAATTTCCTATGAATTTCCCTTTTTCATCTCTAATAGAAAGGATACAAATAGCTCCAAGTAACACAAACAGATTTTTAGAAAGATATGGTTACCTTCAGAAGGAATTTATGCTAAATAAAATCGACAAAATAGAGGTTTCTAATTGGAAGGTCGGCAAAATATTGAAACAAGATAGAAAATCATACTGAAAAGTTTTTAGACTTCAACATAAAAGAATAGTCAGGTGCCTATTGTTGCATGAAGAATTTTAACTTTAAATGCATTGTAAAATGCAATAGATTCTAAAAATGTTCATTTTTTCATAAACCCTTTCGTTGAATTCGACTCATATCAAAACATATTTCATATTTTCTTCATCAAAAAGTTCATAAATCGAATAATATGATGATGAGTGTAATAAATGAAATATTAAAATGCCTATCAATATGAAATATTTTCATGTCAAACATTGATTGGAATATATTTTAGTAGGTATAAGTAGAATACTAAACTCAATTCCGTCGATATCTATTGATAGTTATCTATGCACTTAAAAGGATGCTGTTGATAAAAAGAAAGTTGATCACTTGGAAAACAATTCTATTACCTGTCCCGTAAGTCCAGCACGTGTTGTAGTAAAATTAACTTCATTTACAATCGCTTCCATATCAGGTAATAATTCTGGCGTTGGATTTCGTGTTGTGAGATAAATTCTAAAATCTGAATTGTAATCAATAGTTTTTTCTCCAATTTGCACAACATGTCTTGGTCCTTGTGCAGCTAAGTCTTTTCTTAATATTGGATACAGTACTGATTCAACTCCATCAACTTCTTGTACAATCAATGTTTTTCCAAATCGTACAGCCAATTCTAATTGTGTTGTAAAATTATTGTCTTGTTGATTGACAACTTCAATTTTTTTATCTTTCAAATGTGTTTTTAACCAGTCAGTTGCACGCGATGATGGATCGACAAGAAAAGGACATAATTGTGAACGGAGAATAACCATGGCATTTTCCATGGATAGTTCGTCTGATGGTAAACCTTGACTTTTCCATCCTAATTGTTCACTTTCAGTTGATAGAAATTTTCTTACATCAAATTTTTCATCAACACTTAATGTTTGTTTCCATTTATTCATATAATCAAGACGTTTATCTTCAGATTGACTAGCTAAATATGTTATAAAACCAGCAGATAGTACGCAGAGTTTCGGTAGAATTATTAGTTGATCATCAAGATCGTTGACTTGAGCTGACCACCTAGAAAAAGAAAACAAACATACTGCTTGTTTTTTTGTTTATGATACAAAAGACGATCTCCGACAGGACTATTTTTACGAGCAATTCTATTCCATGAGTCATGATTAATGATATCAAGCTTTTTGAAAGTTTAGATGTTATCAAAAAATTTACAAAACATTTTCCTCTTTCATTCCAATCAAATTTCAAATGAAAGATTTTTTTCTCAAATCTATTGAAGATACATGTGCTGACTCTAAAAAAATTGATTTTAGTAATCGAAATCTCAGCCTATTGTCTATGATGTCTGATCATTCTCGACTCGAATCCGATACAAAACTCAGCGATACATGGAGGCCAGTAAATAGGCTTATCTGTAGTCATTCGTTGATTTCGTATTTTTGCTTTACCGATGAAATTCTCCTTCAAGTTTTCCAACAAGATTTTGTGCTGCTTCAATGATTTCATTGGCTTTTTCTAGATCAATCTTTAAGCGTTGTGCTTCATTCGTTGTCTTTTCAAATGTTGCTCGATACTTGTCAACTTTATCGTCAACGATTCTTAATTCATGACTTAATTCATCCATTTTTCTTGTTGAACTTTCTAAATTCCTAGAATAAATTAAAACGTGATAAAAAACAAAACTAAATAGTTGTTTTATTTAATGCTTTTTTACTTTCTTAATTTATTTTGTTTTTCTTCTAGTGGACTAATTTTTTCTAATACTCGAGAATATTTAACATTAGCAACAACCCAAGTAGCAAGTGGACCAGCTGCTTGTGATGCTTTAGCAGCATTTTCTTGTAAAAATGAATCTGCCTTTTTACGTAATAATTGTTCAACTGATTCTCGATTTTCTGCTACTACATTTCGAGGATCATAACTCATGATTTCTTCTTTTACACCACGTTTGCCTAAGAAGCTATTTAAAAGGAAAAAAAAGAAATCATTTTTATTTTGAAATTAGAATGTGAAGTGACTTTACGCTTTCATCGATGTCCACGATGTATCTGAAACACCCATTAGTTTAAGTACACCTTCGAGTATATCTTTAATAACATCAGGTGGCGCACGAAATGAACGTATTTCAACTAACGTGTCTGCCTTTAAGCTGCCAACAGCTTGTTTAGCTTGTTCAACTAATGGTTGAGTTTCAGCTAATTCGTCATCGATTTCACGCTTTTGACGTTCAATATAGGCTGTTTCTTCATTTACTTTTACTTTAAGTTGTTCCATTTCGTTTTTTTGTGTTCCAGCATCCTATTCAAATCAATTAATATATTTATAAAGAATAATAAAAAAAACAAATAGCATAAAAACGGTACTCCAATGAAATCTTTACTCCCAAGTTACTTCTATTGATCGTTGTGACTACTATATTTAGTCAATTGACCGCGAAACTTCAGAATCTGACTAGTCTCCTATCGAGATCTGTAATTTACAATATCTGTAAAGAAGATATGAAATTTGTAAAATTAAACAATTCAAAAACTACAATTGATATTCAAAGATATCATTTAGGTAGACATTTTTACTTTTTATCGTCGACTTATACAAAAAGACGAATGAAATAAAGCTAATAATTGACTATTTGATAGTGAAACTATTAGAAAACGAACTAAGTTATTGACTGGCATTGCTTTTATTATTCACACTATAAGTGATTCTCAATTTTGCTCATAAGCCAGTAAATGTTAGATCACAGATGGTTCAAACCTAATAAGGTTGAATATTATTTGGAAACAACTTGTCTTCAATTTAATCATTCTCATAGACATCTGAAGTTCAATAATGACTTACAGCCATGCTTTTAGTGATTTGTTTTAATGCGTCGTCAGCTTCCTGTTGTTTTACTGCAAGTTCTTTTCGTTTGACTTCTGCGTTACGTTTTAAATCGTCAACAACTTTTCTTGCATCACTTAATTTTGAAACACCAGATTTTAAATGTTTCTGTCTTTTAACAATGGCATAGTGTTTCGATAAATAAACTTGTCGGTATGTTTCAAGTAGAACTAAATAACGTCTTGGTGTCAAGTATTTCTTTTCCATCGATTGATGAATATAATAAAATAGTTTCGCTAGATCTTCATCTAGATTTATTTTTTCTGTAAAACCATCTTTCATACTTTCATCAGACCGATCTGTTGAAAATAACATAGATGGAATCTAAATAAATATATGAAGAAAAAAATGTTGAAGAACTCAATTTTTCATTCTTACTTTAATCATCGATTTTTCAGACCATCCTTCCATCCATTGTACAGCACATTCTTTAAAAAATCCTGGATTACTTTGACACGCTATTGTAAATGTTGGTCGAGTAAAATCCATTATTAAAACAATATGTAAATTTGTTTTTACTCCTATAAATCAAATAGGCAGCATATATTGCAATGAGCTGTCTCTTTTAAAAGCAATAGATAAACAGAGATTTCTGGCAAGAACACATTAAATTCTACTATCTGAATATCAGCATTCAATCAATAATGTAATCTCAAGATTTCTTTCGTAAAAATAAAAACAAAAAAAACATTTCTTGATCTAAGACTCAAATTATTTTTTTTACAGTAGAAAATAACAGAAGGGATACAAATTATAGTTTAGCATGATGTTGTATGAGGAAATTCATTCTATATTAAAACGTATATCGTACATGTAGATAAAAACAAGAATCTAATTCAAATACTCTTCCTTGATAGTTAAATTCTGCTGAGATTATTCTGAAAGGGCTTTGCTTTTATGTGATTACTTTGCGCAAAATATTGAACCATGGTTCCACGAAAATTTTCTTGAGATGATTCTTCACGTAATGGAGATAGAATTGCTTCTAGTTCATCTGGTGTATAAAGTCCAGGTACTTCACCAGATGATAAAAGACTATTGATCAATTCAACAAATGTTGATTCCATAAATTGATAATCTTCCATTAATAAAACGCATTGTTCACCATCAACGCCTGCATTTTGTAAAATCTATTTCAATAGAGATATAAAAAAGAAGTCATTCTTGCTTTCTCGTGAAGTAAATCAGTTAAACATACTGTCTTTAAATCGTTTTTAAAATGTTTAATACCATAGGATCGACTAACTTTAGGTGAAAATAATTTCATATTATTCATTGCTGCAACAATGCCAACTGCTGTACGACGACCCACACCACTTCTGCCAGCTAATAACAATGAACCACCAGGTGTTGTTAATACTCTATCACATCGAACAATTGTATTGAGAATTTCACGAAATATAAATACGTTTGTATCACGATAATCCGAACGATATCGAGTAATACCACGTTCAATAAATGGTCCTAGATCTTTATTACTTAAACGTGTTAACATACGACCCGCTGGAGGGAGTGCTCGACGATTACCACTGTTTACCCAAGATACAAAATATGATTCTAAAGAAAGGTATTAATTAAAATTGATATCAAATCTTCTATCAGACATCGGTCAAGAATTAATTGTAATCGATTAGTGAACAATCGAATTCAAAATAAAAACAAAATAAAGTCAATAGAACTATTGAGAACGCAAGTTAAAGGAACAAACCTATAGTTTTAGAAGCTTATCTGACACTTTCCATATATAATTGCATCTGTATATAGTACATATATTGATAGTAACAATTCTTGATTATAAACGAAAATATGATTTTCACAAAAAACAACTATCGATTGTACGGAAAACGAATGAATCATAACTGTTTCAGAATAGAAATTTGTTTATCTGAAACGAAATGATAACTAGAAATTTGTTACATATTTAGTGATTGATCACGCGACCAATTTGAACAGTAGCACGATTTCTAATACCTAGTTAAGTCAGATTTGAACGCAGCTTTCTAAGCTACAGTACTTTAACTGCCTACAACTTCAATTTTTTTCATACAGACAAAAGAAAACACGAGATATGTAAATTGACGCATTAATCAACGTGGTCGATTGAACGTTCTCGACTCTAACATTAATAACTACACTAATTAGAGGATTTCAAAGCATAAATCCTGAGTTAAAAAATAAAGACTGATTTAAATTTTAAAAAAATGGTTCATTCTCGAAAGAGATACTTTTTCTTTTTGTGAGATTTCCGTAGAAATCTTTTATGTAATACATAGCTATTTAATCTTTACTGTAGCTATTTAAACCTTTCTATAGCTATTTAAAGTGCTGTATATCTACTTAATCTTCGCTGTAGCTATTTAATTATCGCACAGCTATTTTTTTAATGTATGAGAGCTTTTATAGTATTATGGGTTGTTTGAATTTGAAGAGTTCTGTATGTGTAAGGTTTTCAAACAGTTCTTCACTGTTATGCTATATTTAACATTGAATAAAGATTTGAGTCCTTTACAATATTTTCTACAACACTGTGAACATATTTGGGATTGGTTTTCTGATTCAGCTTGTTGAAAGATAGGGGAAAATTCTAACTAGATAAAAAAGTGTATGGAGACGGTTGGTAGTGCGTGATTTGTGATCGACGAGAAGATCAATTTGCATATTTCTGAAATAGGGAACCTTTTTTTGAATAAGCCTTTTATTAAATCGTAAAACCTTGAAAGCTCGATATATATGCACCCCGGTCGAAGAAAACGATCAGTAAACGGTCGTATACGATACAAATACGGCCCGTTTTACGTGCCGTATTTTCCCCGTATAACAGGGGCAGTAATACGGCCGTATGTTCTATAGAATACGATAATATTACGCCGGCTTTACGAGGTTTTACGGCTGACATACGATGTCCATGTATGGTCGTAATACTGCCCCTGTTAAAACGCCTTAATACGGCTGAAAACAGCCGTTTTACGACGGAATACGACGCAAAAGCGACCGTTTACGGTAATTTTACGCCGGTTTACGGTGGTCCGTTTTGATCGACCTGGGTAATTCGCATTCTTACTTAGTTCAGCAGAGAAATTTGCCTTAAAAAAAATCTATGCCGTGATGTATCCATAATTATGGCTTTTGCTGACTGTCAACATCAGAGCATGGAAGCAAAGTGAAACTTATGGAAGGTGATAATGGATAGGACCCTACCCTAGTGATGAATTTTCGTCAAAAACGTTTTGCAATTGGTGTTGGTAGAAACGTTTTTAAAGCATCATCCTCTGAAATTGTGTTCTTTATTTAATCGTAATTCATAGTCGATTCCGTCGACGATCTTGACTTCGATCTATCCAGATTCTTGTTTTTCTTGAATAACAGACAAGATTCTATATAATCATAATATTCAGGCAAGATTCTTTGGCACAGGAAAGAATCAAAATTCTTGCCTGCTATTCAAGAAAAACGCAATCTTGTCTGATTGCTCAGATAAATAAAAATCAGGGAAGAATGAGAAGATATTCAAGATTTTTTGAAATTCAGACAAGAATCTTTTTTCTTTTCCTTTCAACGATTCTTATCCTATCTTAAAGAAAAATCTCGCGTGATGTTTTATGCATATATACTTATAAATATACAGAAGTTTGAACATTATATCTTTTTTTTCTAGATGACGCGGAGGAACTATAACAGATGTATTTTTTAAGTAGACAGTTTTGTTCAAGTATTTTTCGTTTATTTTTTTTTAATTTTTGTACGCGTTATGAGCCTATTGTATATTTCCTTGCACATGTATTGTACTTTTTCGTATTTTTTTAAATTTAAAATCAAAATATAATAGGACCGAAAGGAGGCAACTGCATGGATGCCTAAAAGAAATGCATTTGTATTGCAAGAATTTTGTCAAAAATAACAAGAATTGTAAGAAACAAGAATCATACCAGAAAAATAAGAAAACAAGAATCATGTAAGAATTGCAAGAACACAAGAATCTTGCCAGAACGACAAGATCTGTTTTTTCAAGCAAGAATCTTGTACAGAAGAAATGACAAAAGAATCTTGTCTGATGTTCAAGAAAAACAAGAATCTGGAAAGATCGAAGTCAAGATTGTCGGCTAGTGAAGAATACGTTTCCATTTAAGAATTATAGCGAGTCAAAATTTTGCGAAATGTCTCAAAAACTGACAAAAATTCAAATGCTGCAACTCTCACATGGAACCATATTTTTAGATGAGATTTGAAATCTGTCGATAGAATCCACTGTAAATTATGATTAAAATCAAAATCTACTACGATGAATAGAATATGACTGGGGTAGTGGAAATAAAACCTATCCAGAAGCAACGACTATAAAACGTTTTAATAAAATTTTATCACTTGAGTACAGAATAACCTTCCACAAATTTTATCTTGGCCCCGTGGTTTCGAAGGCGAGAGTTAGCATAAACTAAAATCTTTATCAACCAATGAAGGCATGATATTGAAAATTTTCTCAGTACCGTATAACCTATTCCGTTAAAATCGCCAGAACAGAAAGAGACACATGTCTTATTTTTTGCCCAAGTTATATAAATTAACGTAATTTAATATAAAAAGAAACAGAACGAAAGTAAATAAGTCCTCACTATAATCGTTAGCTAGAAATTCTTCCGCAATATTTTTTTGCAATGTGCAGTTTTCATGGTTTTGATCAGTTTGAACACTAGACTCATCTTCTCAGAAAAAAGAACAAGCAGGATTGGGGGGAAAATTTGAGTAATTGTCTTAATTATCATTGTAAATAATGTAGTATTTTAAGGCTTTTAGTATTTCTATGCAGTAATTTTCGATCTGAAAATGTGCACTATTAACAGATTTACCAAGCTATGCTTTTCCTCTGATCTTGTAGTTTTATCAATGATTCTTCGTTAACCTCGATGCATTATTTTAAAGATTTCTTGACCTTTGTGTGATAGTTTTGTAATGCTCAGTAGGGGTGGACCATTTTTTTAACGGAACTTAATTAATGACCTCCATTAATATTAATGGTTAATGTTTCCTGAGAAAAATTTAATTCATTAATATTAATGATTAATGAAAAGCATTAATTAATTTTTTCATTAATCATTAATATTAATGAATTGAACTTTTCTCAGAAAACATTAACCATTAATATTAAATTAACGTTAACGACCCACCCTAATGCTCAGTACTAGAAATTTGCAACTGTTTAAAGAAACTAGCTTTTTGAAGAAGAACGGAAACGCCTCGAAGAAATTTCATCAATGACTGGTAATCTTACAGAGATCGTTAACTGGGTTTAAAATTTCAGGAACAGAAGTTTTAATGTCCTCAAAGTATTTGACTTGAAATTGTTAGACAAACTAAAGTGTACATCAATGTGGATTAAATAGCTATGACAGTTTAAATAGCGTTGGTAATTTAAAATAGCTGTATATTTAATTAAAAAGTATCTCTTTTGAGAAGCTACGTTAAAGGTTAGCACCAATTCTATAGTGTCTTCAAATGTGTAACATTTTCAAAATTACTACAATCTACTAGTATGTTTTCGTAGGCTGTGATTCAGCCGATTGATTTGCACCTCAATATAAAACAATAAATAAAGCCTCAATAAGTATAGACGATGGCATCAATTCTATTTATTGAAATCTGATTAGATCACGTCATTTATCATATAAGAGATGCATTTTATTGATAGGCTATTATTTCTAGTAAAATGAATGACCCGAGATATTTGTATTTTCTTGCGAAGACTATAAACTTCAATTTTAATTTACCTCTTAATGAACCTAAAGCATTTGATGACCAGTCGGTTTTCAATGTTTTATCAATGATTTGATCAAATTTATTTTGTGTTTCAGTTCCAACTAAACGATCTCTGAATAATCTGCAAGCTTCATATGTCCATACTTCAATTAAACCTTCAGCTGAAGTATCATTTCTTATCGATGAAAAATCATAGCGTAACAAGCTTAAACACCAATGTGTTAGATCTCTTGGCGTAAATAAATAGTGACTATGTTCATCTTGACTGAATTGAGATCTCAACTAAAACAAAAAACAAATACTTTGTAATGAATCAAACGAAAGACAAGTCATTTTTGCAATTTATACCTCATTATAAACATGAATCATTGATAAAGCAAGTTGATGAATTTTTCCATGTGATGACCAAACTTTATGACTAGGCAATTGTTGTTGAAGAATAGCTCGTAAATAATTCGCATAGATCATTTGTAATTGTTCTTCATTTGGATAATTAATTGAACATATTCGAACAACAGATGTAAAACGTGTTGATAATTTATGTCTGCCAAGTGTATTTGATGGATTCATACTACCTACTATTTGAATATTTTCAAGATTCACAAATTCAAGATTTTCATCGTAAAATCCATTGTAAATCAATATCTAAAATAAATTCAAATTTATTCAAAATAAAATATTCCAATATAGATTTTCTTGTTATTTACTTGTTGTAAAAATTCAATCAATTGACTTGTACCCCATTTATCGAGTTTAGGTAAATTAATATCTTTAACATATAAAATAAGATTTTCACAATCTTTTGGTCGATATGTTCGACCGTTTGTTGATGATACTTGTATACAAGATTGATTTAATTTTTGTATTACATGTATTGGAGATGTTTGGGCACTACAATGCAATATAGTGACTTGTGTTGAACGCAGTTGACGAAAACAATAGCGTAGAAGTGTACTGAAAGATATGAAAGATGAAAACAAAACAGAAACGTCGAATTATTGCAAATGTTTACCCTTTTCCGCAACCATCAGGACCAACAACAAGAAAAGCTTTTCGATGTTTACTATCAAGCCATGGTAGAAGTGAATCAAGATAACGTTGAATATCAATTGTACGAATCACTGGTAGATCGTGGATATTATTAAAATTGTCGGTAGAAGTATCAGATTTATCCTAAATATGATAATGTAAGGTAAGTTTTAGATGTTGATCAAAACTTACATCATTAGTATAGACCATTAAACTTTTCATCTTTTCATCGTATTTTGTTGACAATAAATTACTTGGATCAGGTGGATGTTCACCTGTTATTCGAAAGACCTAAGAAATATGTATAATATTCAAAACATTTCAGATATATGAAAAAGAAGTTTTTAATAAAGGTTAGTTTAATAGCTTTTTTTGTATAAATATTTTATAATGTTGACAGCTGTTAAGATTATCGACTGAAGTTGTCCAGAATAATGATCTAGATCTGCAATATACTACGTTTAGAAAGTATATTTGAATCATACTAAAAAAAAACTCTCTTGTATTGAGCTCGCTAACATCGAATCTAATAATATATGAAACTCTAGTGAATGATTGTGACGTAGCAAAGAAAAAGTGACACGCTTCAGCAACAAAATTCTTTCGTCAAAGTAGTACTCTCTTTAAACTTTGGCACTATAAACTATGGAATAATCATAAACAATTTCTGAATGCATGAATGTCAATATTGATAAAAACAAGACTCACAACAGAACTATTGGACCTATCCGAAAGCAACTAAGCTGTACGGACTAGTTTTTTTATATCAAAAAATTGAGAACTGTTTTCTTATCATTGGGTCATTGATATCAAATGAGACTCATTTCATTTATCAACCTACTTCACGTGCAAAAGCTTCTTTTGTTTTCTCATTTAAATTTCCACCTAAACCACGAATCAATCCCAATGCAAATAATGATTTATCATGTACACCATGCAAATGTGATAACCCATTCAGAACAGTACCGATTAGTGTTGTTTCAACAACAAAATCATTTTGTTTTATTGTCCAATTAAATGCTTCAAAGAAATAATCATTGATATATTGTTCAGTTGATGAACGTGTTTCTTCGGACTCTTTAGATAGCCAAGATTGAACAACTGCTTTTACATCTGTATCTTCATCACTAGAAACAGAAATTGTTAATAATTATTTTACAATTCTTTGATTAATTATAAATACCTTAGAAAGATCATTCCCATTCGCGAAATAGTTGCAGGTGAAGCACAACTTAAATCATGTGTTTCAAAAAGAAAATTAACATTAGGTCCAAATTGTATACGTTCACCAGATGGCATCGTTAATAATCGATTATCGTCAAGTACAGAATTTAAGGATTCAACCCATTCAGGATCAACATCACCATCACACACTATCCATGATTGAATTTCTAGAAAACAAAATCTCCATTTAAGACACAACATAAAATAGAAAATTATTTTTCAATACCAAGGGGTTCTTTAACAACAGCACGTGATGCTGCTGTTAATACTCCATCGGACCATTCTCGTGTATCAATATCAATATGTCCAAGTAATTGTATTCTTGGCATTGATTTTGGATTCATAACATATGTTCGAACTTGTTGGCCTGTTTTTTGCATAGCATGTTGAAGCATCTTCCATAATACTGATTTTCCTGAACCAGACGGTCCAACAATAACAACACCCATACGTTGTCGGAGTTGTTCATAAAGTTCAAGTGCTTTACGAATCTAATTGGTCAAGATTGATAAGTTATATAAAATTAATTGAAACAAAAAATCAAACGAAAGTGGACCACTTCTTACTTGCATATCATTGATTAATAAATGATGTTCTTTGAAAACTTCATGTAAAGCTAGTCGTAAAGTTTCGTATTCAATGTCACGTAAATCAATACCAGGAAATATATCCTGTAAAAGTCCATCAAATCGTTTTGAATCACCAAAAGTTAACTTTGATAAAGTATTTATACGAGATGCTTGAACAACTAATTGAGATTCATAGTTTGATGTAATCTCAACTAAAATAAAATAATATTCATTTTTTTAAGTACATTCAATCGAAACCGATTGTTTAATATTTGATAGAGAACAATAATAACCATCGACGTAATAACACAACTACCATTCTAGTTAAAGTAACCATTCGGAAAGGATTGATAGATGTGTCTATTGATAGACTTAAAACAGCAGTATTTCACTACTGGTACTATACAGATGTAGTTACAAAAAAGCTCGTATGCAACGTTCATATTTAACTGTATACATAATCTAACGAGGGGACATATCCAACTGTCCAATCGCTTTTGAGTCGGAACTATGTATATCATGTAGACCCTAGTGAGCTATGAATACCCTGAAAAGAGTTCCGGCTGCTAGCGTATTACTGTCGAGATACTGCACTTTTACGATATTCTTTAGCAAAATGCCGTGGTCCCCTCTGGAACAACAAAAAAACTGAGTTTCTAATTCCGACTTGAAACTTGGCACTGAAACAGGCTTTAATGAGAGTAGTTTATTGTAAAATTTTCAGGTCTTTTGGTTGTTCCTATCCTAGGGTATGACTAAAAAACATATTTTTTCATCGCTCGTATACTCCCTACAGATTCCAATGTACTTAATTCAGAACAGGAACAACCAAAAGGTCTGAAACTTTCACAATAAACTACTCTCACCTAGGCCTGTTTCTGTGCCAAGTTTCAAGTCGGAATTAGAAACTCAGTTTTTTTGCTGTTCCTGAGGGGGACCACGGCATTTTGCTAAAGAATATAGTATAAATGCAGTATCTCGACAGTAGAACGCTAGCAGCCGGAACTCTTTTCAGGGTATTCATAGTTCACTGGAATCTACACGATGCTCATCGTTCTGACTCAAAAGCGATTGGACAGTTGGATCTGTTCCCTCGTAAGAAGAACGATTAGAATTTATGAAAACTTTCTGAGAAAATATTACTCCTTATATTGAGGGAAATTCTTCTGATAAGGTGATTTTATTTTCTAATTTATTCGATTTAACATACCTTTATTCGCTTTTGCATTTCTTAATAATGTCCCACAACCTTTCAATACAGTTTTCAATGCTCTCAAACCCCAATCATAATGTTGCTGTGTTGTTAAAAGTTCTTTACTTAAATTAAATAATGCAACAAGTTTTGTTGCTAGAATATTAGCATTTTTAAATCCATCTGAATAGAGAAGAACTTCTGCAATAAGTTCATTATTTGGCTTTGACATTGCTACAGGTCGAAATAATTGTTTTAAATTGTCCGGTAATTTCGATCGACCACCATAACCTTTTCCCGCAGGATTCAATGTTACAAATATTCCAGAATTAGGGTTTATTTCAATTTTACGATCAAGTAATATCAATGTTGTTGCACCACTTTTTAAAGCGTCCTGAATAACTTGAATTTGCATCGATACAGCTGATAATACAGCTTCGTCCAAACGATTAAATTCATCAAAACATCCCCAAGCATCTTCAAAGAAAAAAACAATTATTCGGTAAAACACAAAATTTAATGTACATACCAGATTTACAAATACCAATAAAGATTCGACCAATTGATTTAACATCAATACCCTGAAGAAAACAAAAATGTAATTGATTGAGTCGTCTTAAATATTCAAAAGAGTTACTTCATCACAATTAAATACAAGTACTTGTCGTCCAAATGTTGATCCCAATGCTTTTACTGATTCTGTTTTACCCGTACCAGCTGGTCCGTACTAAACAAAATTCAATCTCATCACAACAAAATTTAAAAGAAAAACAACCATCAATATCAATAGTCAACGTTCTCAACTTATTTTTGCATAATTCAAACATAATTCACGATAAACACATGTGACTTTAAGTCATTTGTAGTCAAGACTGTCAGACTTTTTTCTAAGAATTTAAAAAGACTGCTCTGTATAGCTTAAAGGTAATTTTTTTCCCACTGATTTTCTTCGTAGATATGAATAGTCTTTTTGGTGTGTTCTTATGAATTCAAGTTAATCATAGCTTTAGTTCAGCGTAGGTCAGAATTTTCAAATAACTTTTCATTACTTCTGATATTTCAATATTGTTCGATTAGGAACTTTCCGATAATTATGAAATGAAAGATAATCCATCAGACTGATTCTATGGACTGTGCTAGCTTTGAAACCAAAAATAAGCGAACCCCAAGAATCGGATGAAGCATAAGTGTAAGCAAACAATACGATGCCGACATTTTTTTGTATGAAAAAAAAAATAAAGCCATTACATTCCTTTCTAAATATATAGGTACTAGATTAAGAAATCAATATAATTATGATAGTTTGGAATCATGATGCAAACGAACTATAATTGCTTAGTCGAATTGCTTAGTAGTTTCGTTTGGTTCTTGAAATCATTTGGATAACGAGTAGGCTCAAAAGACACAGTATGATGGGCAATATGAAAATATAGAAATCATGAAGTTTTGTTTTTTGATAATCTTTCCGAAAATCTTCATGTGACCAAAAGAAAAAAATACTTCTTAACTGCAATTATCTAGGAGATACTCAAGACTTGATAATTATGAGGGGGAAAATATTTAATAGGTTGTTATGTTTACGTCCGAAAATTCAAGATGATTTTCCCACAGATTCTCGTAAAAGAAGTTTTGTTTATGAAAAAATGATTGAGAATATCGATTGTTAACTGTAAGGAACCACATGTTATTAGTTTCTATGGTGCTAATACTACGTACAGGGTTTCCGCCAAATCCCATATGCATTCCTTGTGTTAATGTCAAATAACATTTATCCGTTAAAGGTGTATGTACAAGTTTCTGTGCATTTCCTTGATATTCGTATGTATAATTAAATTGAGCATCAACCATTTTAATAATAGCTTTATTATTTTCCAAATAAAATCTTAATTGTTTTTGCCATAGCCAATCGTAAACATTCCTTACTCTTCCAACTTTTAATTGCTGTACGACATCCATATTATGTACAGTATCCATAATTAATGCTTTATATTTTAAATTGGCAACTAATCCATCAGTTGAATCCGCATTAATGTGTACATTTGTATATTTCTCAAGCATTTTTTTAATATCATTATGAAAATCTTCTAGTTGTCCATTTTTAATTGCCTCTTCACATTGCACAGTAAAATTAATTGATTCAGCCAAACATGAAATCTAAATAGATACAGATATATCACCATATATGAAAATATTATGTTTTGTATATTTTGTTACTTGTGACGGATATTTTTCAACAGGTACTTGACCAATCTGTTTTTTTGAATCCTGTAAAGCATTAATTAATAATTGTTCCAACGTTGAAACCATTTCTTTTGATAATTGCTTTAGCCATTCTTCAACGGATGTTGTTATACGAATTTTTTTCATTAGAGGAACAACTTCACCGTCTAATGAACGCATGCCAAGAATATGTTGATTTGAGTCATCAAAACGAACAGAATGAATACCAGCAAAGAGTTTCTTTAAATGAGATTGTATAACAGTTGGATTTGTTGCTTGACCAAGAATTTCTAATAAATCATCATCACCAATAAAATAAAAACGTGGAAATATTGAACGTTTTTCCTAAAAATATTTGATAATTATAAATATTACAAAAAAAAACAATTTTACAATTTTGTTACTTACCTCAAGTAGTTCATTAAGTGCTTTTTGACAACGAGCTAATTGATCAAGCATTGATTTTAATAGATTTGATAAATCTTTTCGTTGTGCAAGAACAACCAAGCGAGGATTTGATGCGATATCTGACATTATTTCGCGAAAATCTTTATCAACTTCACGAAATCGACTTTGTTCCTTTGGCAAAGCGCCTATGAAAAAATAGTAAAGAATTTAACTAGCAGCTGTTGTTTTGGCTTATTTTTACCTCTGCCAAAAATGGGTTCAAGATAAACAAATTTACGTTGATTTTGATTGAGTGTATGAAGACATTCATCAAGAATACCCAAGCGTTGTTCCCATACTTGTGCTTGACCCTCTGAAAAGAAAATTTACACGAGTTTCTATTTAGGGCTTAACATCACGCGAGTAGATCGATTTCGTTTAAAAAATATAAATCTTTCAATGTTCGAATTCTCTGACAGACACAATAAATGTTATTGATGAGTATCAAAACAGACTTAACAGTGACAATAATAAAATCATTGCATCTGTTAGTTGTAGAGTAAAAAATAGACAGAAGAAATATTCATCCCCCAAAAATCATACAGTAGGCAAATGTATAGAATTTAAAGAAGTCAACTCGAATTCATTGTTTCAGTGATCGGTATCAACATTGCCATTGTCAACCTTTGCAATTCTTTCATTTCGTAGGAGTGAAGTTTCAATGAAATATACTGAAATGTTGACTGAGAATCTATCAGAACAGTATATATCGTTGCTCATTGTAGTTTCGATGAGCTGGTTAAGTATAAAAGTCAGACTTACTCCCGTTGTAGAATTTCCTCGAATTAAATCTCAACCTCTATTGATTTTCGAATTTTCGAATGTAAAATCTTACTGTAACTGCTCTATTGGTCAGCAAGCTACAAGTTCGAACAAATTTCAAACATCTAGAAACCTTTCCTCGTCAATTCCAAAAACAAAGCTACTTTCTCTGTGTATAGTTGAAGCAATTCACTACATTCAAGATCACTTGAAATGAATGTTTTTTCGATGTGTATAGTAATTCTTTGTTTTACTAAATTCCTACCGAAGTTTTTGTAATATGGTGAATCTTTTAATGATGATAAAAGACTTTGATTGTCACCAATTTGGGTAAATAAATCTTTCCAATCCTTAATAATCTGTATTTTTTGTTGTTTCGTATCAATATAATCGGTTAAAGAAAATTGCGCACCAGCACCCCAATTCTCTAATTCACGTAGAGCTTCTCGTATGGTATGTTCAGCTTGCGCACGAGTATTTAAATCTTTCAGTATTTCAGCATTATTTGTAATTTCTTGTCGACATTTTAATATATCACCAAAAGTTAAACGTTCAATCATAGTTCCACGTGGCATTTTCAATATACGAAATACTTCTAACCAATGATCAGGTGACAAAGCTTCACCTCTGACCCATTTAAATAATGGTGTTATTAAACGATAATTATCAATTTCTTGTTGAATACGAATATTCATATTGCTCGTTGAAGATTTTTTTGATGGTTTCGTTGAATCATTTGTTGAAAATTGTTTTAATTTTTCTTGCCAATTAGAAAGAAATTCATCGAAACGATATGTTTTACTTCGAAATGTAATCCAGTCCTCTTTGGTTAAATCATTTAATTCTTGTTGATATTCTTCATAGACTCCCCAAACATTTTTTATTTGCATTATATCACCATTAACTTCATCTAAGTCTTGAAATGTTGGTAAATCCATACTAAATAATTTAAATTCTTCACTAAAAAAAAGGAAAAGAAAAACATAGCATAATAAAAATATTCATGTTCAATCGTTTATCTTGTTGTTTTTACTTACATAATACTTTCTTTTTGTTTTAATAAATCTTGAATTTCTTTTTCTTTTTCTCGAACAACTTTCAATGAAGCTTGACATTTCTTTTCATCTTCCATATCTTGTTCTCGTGGTCGAAATTGTTCCCAACGTAATTTTATTTTTTCACATTGATTTATAAATATGTCATAACGTGATTGAATATTTTTCTTTAAAACATCTTTTTGTTCATTTATCAATTCAATATGTGAATTCATCATTGATTCAAATTTGTCTAATTTCACTTGTAATTGAATTAATTGTTCATGACCACTGCCAGCAACCGAACGTAATAATTTATTTTTTGATTCGAGACGTTGATATAATGGAAGAATATTTTTACGTTTAGAATTTAATTCTTCATGTTTCTTATATGATTCGCTGATTTCATCAAGAGTTTTCGGACGATCATTTAAGTTTTCAAGCCCCTGGTCAACAAAAGAGTCAATTGTAGTTGCATCATGTGCAATAGAACGCTTTAGATAGCTCAGCATAGAATCATGTAAACGTCTTAGTTGATTTTCTATCGTTAATTTAAGAGGATTTACATTGACAACAAAACAATCATAGCGTACTTCGCTAAAAGCAAAAAGAGAACACATTAGTTGACAAGATCATGATAACATGTACTAAAATTTTTCTATTTACTTTGGTAATTTTTCAGCATTCTGTCCACGAATTTTTAGTGCTCGAAAATTGCTTTCCCAATCCTCGACGTCTTGTAAATTTTTCTCTACTAGTTCTTCAATATTAACTTGTCCCAAAACAGTCCATTCCTTAAATTGATCTAAACCACGTTCTAATTTTGAAAATAATTCATTTGACGTATAAAAACATGCAACAATATCATCACTATGAAGTGACATTATACTTTGAAATATTAAATGTCTACCAGATGATGACGTATCACTACAACCTCTAAATGTTAACGGTATTGATAGAAATCTTTTCATTTCATGATAATAAGTTGCTTTTATTGCTTCGATACTTGATTGAGCTTGAAGAGAACTTGGTAATTTATATTGAACAGATGTTTCACTAAAATAAAATAAAATATTTTTAATATTTACAAAAGAATATCTGCCATACCCGAAAACAAGATCAATTTTAATATCAGGTAAATTTTCATTTAATGCTTTTAAACCCATTGAATATTGAAGTTCAAGTGCTTTATATAATTGTCTATCCCAGAATGCTCTCCATGGTTTCATATTTTTTGCAACATAACCCTCATTTGTTAATGTATCCATTATTTTTCGAATTTCTTGTACTTGATATTGCCATTTATGTGGCTCGCGCAATAGATCAGTATTCATCAATGAACAAACAATTTGATGAATTGTTAAATGATGACGACGTAATTTTAAATTTTCTGTTTTTAGTTTATCTGCTGTTGCACGAAGTGTCGATATATAACGTGTTAATTGTTCGGGATTATCCCAAGTAATTTGACCACCAGAATCTCCTCCACCACCACGTTCTTCAATCATTGTAAATAAGAATTATTTAATGAAAGAAGAAAACAAATTCTTACGAGATACTTTTGGATCTTTAACCAGACGTTCAAAATTTTTAGCTAAATCAAGCATCATAGATTGTTGACTTGGAATCATTTCAGTATCAATTGTATTATAAAAGTGTGCTACCTAAAAATAAAGAAATTACAGGTATATTCAAAATTCTTTCCAACAACAAAACAATATTTATACAGCCTGAAGTTCTACACCATATTGATAAAATTTCTTTCCGGTATCAACACATTTGGTGATTTTCGATGGAATATCATAACCAAGTGATGATAATTGTCGAACTTCGTTCAGTAATGTGACTAAACGATCCCCGTAAAGTACACGCAGTTTGCCATCACGAGGATCGAGTTCCATCAAGCGACCACTTGTTTCAAGACTACAATAAAAGCATTTTTTTTAAATATTAATATACAATTGGACTAGATTCAAAAGAAACAAAGAAACTTTGACGTTTAACCTTAACGATAGCAGCAAGCAAAAATCGAAGAGAATATTTATTAACAAGTTTGAATACTTTTGTATCAGCAACGATACTTATTGAATTCTCTTGAATGTTTTTTTTTTGAGTAGTTTTATGACAAATTTGAGTTTCAAATTATTCTCTCTATTTGTAAGATATTTTTGATAGCATTCAAACAGTTTATATGCAGAGCCTTGTTTCCCGAAAAAGACCATCCAACAAATTCTATTGATGGTAATTTAAAAAAATACTTATACTTATAGAAAATAGTTTCAGTTAGTTTAATAATTTCAATGAGATGTCGAAGGAATAACTGTCAAGTAGAAAAGAAAGAAATATTGCCCTTATTAATGATTGTCTAGAATTTATGTGTAGTGAATCACTTGTACCAAACTATATTTATTGTTCTTAACAAATAATCCATCGCCACAGAAACAATCAATCTTACTTATTTCGATTAGCGGTGTTTGTTTTTCTTAATTTAACATTATTCTAATTCAAGCTATAGCATCAACTGAATAATAAACCTTGTTTTTATATGTTGACTGTATCTATTTTAAATTTGCAATGTATTATTATACATATCGTTGCAATCACCTTCTTGTCCATGACAATCTTCAGTGGTAACACTTGATCACTGCAATATATTTCCTATTTTTCCTAGAGGGATCGTGGTGAACCGCTCAAACACAATCAATGATTATTATAATCTCGAATGAAATCGTTTATCTATGTCAAACTAAGGAACTGCACTACTTAGAACATACATCAACTTATTTGTCTCCTTGAAATGTCAAGAAAGATTTAAAAACAGTCTAACATCTACTATCAATGATGTTCATCGTCGTTTCGTTACTAAGATACTGTGAACCGAAAAAAGGATAAATCTAGTAAAATTCAAACCTTAATTCTTGTGATCGATCATCAATTGCACGTATAGTATCTTGACACCATTCTCGAAATTTATCTTTTCGCCAATTAATCAAATCTTGCTTAAGTTGTTTTGCAAGTGAAGAAACACGTGCATAACCTGATAAATCACCTAATATTTTTTCTCCATCATTAATAATATTATTAACCTTAATAAAAATTTCATTTGTAAATTTTAAACAAAGTGTAAATTTACTTTTGTTTCAATCTGTCGACTTGTATCAAGTAATCCTGCAATTACTGTTCGATTGACACCTCTTGTTGTGGATTTTTTTCCTCCAACACCTATTCGGCCATTTGTTAAATTATTAAATTCGTCGGTTAATGTTCTTATATCACTTTCTAATTGTCCTAACAGTAATTCTCGTTCTGATGCTAATTCTTTTCGAATAGTTTCACGTTGAGTCAAATCACTATAACGTTTGAAATCGACTAACATCTGTTGAGGATTTGAACGTATCATTTGAAAATGGTCACGCAATTGTTTGGCAACTTCTCGATCTGTAGTTGTCATTAGATTTTCAAATTGATTCATTGCTGAATGCCATTGAACATCTGCATACGAATCAATTTGGAATGGATTAAGACTAGTAAATGGTAAGAACACTTTTTTTGTTGATAAATTTTCTTTATTTGCTGATGAACTAAAACGTATGCTTTGTTCATAAGATGAACGAATTCTTATTATTTCAATAAGTCGTCTTTTAAATTGAAGTAAATATGTAGCTTTAAATGGTTCACCTTTCCATGGATGTGGATTATAATTACGCCAATAAGTACCTGTTAATTGTTCAACAGTAAGAGACCATTGTTCACATATAGTAGCGCTAGTACGTAAATATTCACGATTTTTTATTGAATCTTTTGAATCAGACCATAAATCAATATTGGATAATTGTTTTTGAATGGATTGAACAAAAGCATTCGATGTTATTGTTAACAAATTTTTCATGCGTTGTTCAGAATATTCTTCATGTTCAACTTGTTTCCACAATTCATCATAAACGTCTATAAAAGAAAGTAAAGATCTGTAAATTATTTAGTCAGTAAATCAATATTGTAAACGTTGTCTTTCGACCATTCAATAGATTTTCACTCGAAACCATGAACATTAGGTAAAATGTAATGAACTGCAAATATTATGCAAAAGGATCTGAGATAGTGACTGATTGAAATCGAAATATTGAATTCAGGAGGAATAGGTAGACTTGTATTTAACAGTAGCTTGTGACACCAATACTCTATAATAATGTTCATAGATATTTCGACAAAAAATTAGATTAAATGTTTAATTTACGATTAGGAATGAGATTTGCATTAGTGCGAATCAACTTTTTGATTAATATACAGATTAATATGAACTAATACTAAATCTTTTTGAAATTCATCAACATATTTTCGAGCGTGCAGTCTTAAACTACAAATGTTTTGTTGACATTTTTATGTTCGTTATCTTGAACTATATAGTTTACTTCACGAGATTCAGTTAGACTTTATAAAATTTATCACTGTTTCAAAAATGAATCTCAATTAATCAATAAATGGAAGCTAAGAATATTGATGATACCTTCGTAAATCTGGATTCTTCGATTCCGAAAATCTTTCACTGAACTGTGTTTGAATTTGCTCCTTTGAAAAATAGCCTTGCTTCCATTAGAAACAAATCACAGTCGAATTATCAGTTTCATTTATAATTTACCTTTCTACGCGATCGTTCAAAACATTATATAAGCAAATTAGTATTTTTTGGTGAAGAATCTCAATACGCAGCTGAAGTAGAAACATAGGAATATTGAATGTTGCATTTCAAGTTGAAAAACTATCTGTTTTTGTTATGAAAAGCTAATATGTAATAAATATTTCCAATGCACGCGAACTCTGTAAGATACATATGACTGTTGTAGTCAAATCTTAGAATAGGAATCGATAAATGATATGGCGTTTTTATAATATATAATTGTTATTTACTGTTGCTTACGATGCACACATAAGAGAGCAGTAGAATTAAAAATGATCCTAATAATTCAATATCTCGATAGCAAGAAATTAACAACTGACGAATTTCAGATAATATTCATGAGTCATTAGAATTTTTATGATCCACTTAGTTTCGAGTGAAAATTGATTGAACATTTGACAAATTCATTAGCTGTTTGAAGATATTACCTTTTGTTCTATCAACAACTTCGACCAGCTCAATGAGAGTTAAACTAAAAATTAAAATATATTCAAAATATTTCATCAAGTTTTTTTTTTTGAAGTATTTACTTTTCAAGTTTATCAAAATCTGCTTTAATCGGATCAAATAATTCGAGAAAATATTTCGCTTGTTGAATATCTTTTGATTTATTTGATGTATTTTGTGCATTAGCTTTCCAATAATAGATTTCATCTTTAGGATGAAATATACTTGCTATTGATGAACTACCATCAAGTTTTTTTCCTACTGCGCGTAAAATTTGTTCAAGTTCACTTAATGATGTTTGAATTTGTTGATTCGCAGATGCACTAGGTTTACTATCGCGTAATGCAGGCGTATACACAGATTTAATCATATAATAAAGAGAATCTAATGGCGAATCGACCATGGATGATAAAAAAATATTTGTATGAACATTTTCTGGCGTTACAACATCAGGTCGAAGTTTGAATTGAACAAGACACTGTGCACCTTCAGTTACTTTGATCTTACGTTAAAACAATTTAGAAGATTAAAATAAAAATTGATATTAAATAAATTACCTCATTAGAGAGATTAACTGATTTTTTATGACCTCGTGTTGCTGAAAGCAAAGGACAATTGGCATCGTCAAGGAAATTACCCAACGCACGGTCATCAAATGATCGTGTCAATGAATCGTAATCAAAACCAAAATAATTAGCTATTGTTGTTAAAACATGAACTTTTCTTATATCTTCAGACATTCTTATTATATGAGTTTCAAGAAGATTGAATTCTAATAGTTATATTTATTTTCACAGCTGATGACTTTCATAGCAGACACTCGTTTTTCAATGGTGACTTAGTTACGCCTTAATATTCCTCACTTTGATTTGGTAGTGACATCTATCGAGTGTGAATTGTATATACTCTAATATAATGCAAAGCAAAAGCCAATTTTGAGCATACATGAACAATCATATTTTGTCAATAATTCAGAAATAGTTATATATATATATATATATATGTCTTAGGAAACGGTTGAATTATGCGTATCTATATCAAGGAATATATATATCGTGTAGGCGAGTCACAGGTTTAAGCATGAATATGTTTTCATGGTTTCTTAGAATAGGATCTCTGAGAAAATGAGATCTAAATTTATTAGATCTTTAAAGTTACAAATAGAGTTCTATTTTCAATTTGCAAAAAGTGATAGAGCAAGTAGTATTCTATCGAATAAGAGACTTTTCAGTTCTCTTCGAAGTGTTTTCATCGAAATAGCTTAATCTTACAGAATACATAAAACTTGTTTTTTTTTCTCCGATTTCTTATGAAAATATAATTTCGTCTTGTCTGTAAAGTTTTTATGAGTCAGTCAAAACACGTCAATTACAGCTCAGATATACTTTATCTTTCAGACAGGAGTTTGACTCATGACTCCGTAAGTAAACACGAATTTTGTTCCAAAATTTTAGCCAATGAGAATTTGAATTTCTATTTTTCAAAGGTCTATTTTTGAAAAATGAATTATCTTTTTCATTTTCAATGATTTTTGTTGGAGACAAAGTTCTCATCAGAAATCAGTGTTGATAATTCTTATTAGTATTTACGATAGTAAAAATAATGTCAACAATCAACATGATCAACAATTTTTGAAAGCTATTAAATTCATTTTCTTTCGTTCACAATAAACAAGCGCACACACATGTACATGGATATATAACTAGTTTTTGTTTCTGTTTAATATATTGTCCTTTATTTAACAGAAACAATAATTAGCGGTAGAGCACAATACGTTTTTGTGTTTTTTCTTACAATTTGATATTTTGCAAAACGAAGATAACAAAGGTCATCAAGTTTTTCTCAAGAATAGATGAAGAAACATTTAAGAAAAACACAAATTCGTTTTTGAAAAACATCAGACTAAAACTCAAATTAGTTCTCTATCGATAAAAGATAAAGATCGATCGTACAACTATTCAAATATATTAGTAGGTAATTTTTCACACAGTTCGTGATCATGCATTATTAAAAGTGAAACAGTTGATTAAAATAAACAAATGCTGCTCATAATGACTGTGAACGTCGCAGGCATAGTCTATTGATTTTTGTTTTTAAAAACATCCCTTAGTATTTTTTTAAAATAGAAAATAAAATAAAAACACAATTGAAGCATTATACTGTATTGCATATCATGAGTTTCTTCTGTTTTCTGAATTATTATAATAAGTTTTTTTCTAACTACTTTGCATCGAAATTTAACCGAAGAAGGTATTCTCATTCGATTAAACTTTGCATTCAAGCAAGATGTCGTTTAGCTTACGAACAAAATCATACGAATCATGTTGAGCAATAACTTCGTTTTTTTTTATTAAGGGTAAAAACAAAACATCTTGCGTAATACCAACGTCATCTATACTAGTGTAGTTTATATTTTAGTATAAATAGACGCACATATTTATTATAGAAACCGTTTCTCCGACTTATGCATCACTTCGGTGACACTTTAATCGATGAACAAGAATGGTTTGAAAAAGATTTGAGCGATTTCGATGATACAAAATTGACTGATGAGGATTCTGTAGTCAAACAACAAATTATTCAATTTACGCAAAGAAAATCTTCAAGAAACGTATCTGCCATAGAAAATACTTATCATGGAAGAGATTATCCATTCGATCTATGGTATTTAATTGCCATGTACATAGCGCCAGAAGATATAGGTAGATTTGCATTAATTTGTCGTAAAACAAATCAAGTTATAAATACAATACCTTTTTGGATATCTCTGTTTAGAAAGTAAAATAGCGATTTATTTATTTATTTTTGAAATTTTATTTTATTACCTTGTTTAGACATAATAAAATTGAAGCAAGACGACTGACTCGACTACTCATAAAAGAACATCTATTCGTAGTGCGAACGTTTGTGATCAAATCTTTGTATCAAAGTTATCAATTATTTCTAGAACGCTTTGATAAAACAGCTGCTATACAGAAAGAACCCCATTTTCTATTATCAGCCCGATGTATTCGAATCTGGTATTCAAAACGACCAACACTACATGACTCATACAATTATTATTTTGAATTTTGTTTTGATACTATTCAACAATCAAAACAAGACGACAGCTATATGCAAGCAATATCACCAATATTTCAAGCGCATAATCAAAATATGATTAACCAAAATAGTTATATTTTACACTTAATTTCTGTCAATTTTGTGCCTATTGGTCCATATATGGGAATGGTTTTATCCAAACTGAAATTCAATGTTAGTAGTGATTATCGATATCATAAATTAAAAATGTGGTTTGACTCTTCACGATCGTCCTCACAAAAATCTAACTTTAACAATTGTGTAGTAACTATTGATCCGGTATCATGTTTAAGAATATACAAATGGTATAATTGTCCAGATACTTTAGATTGAAAAAACAAGAGAAGATAGTTTCTTTTTGTCTGAAATATGTTTCATTCTGAGATGAAGAAAGAAAAACAGTAATGGAACACAATATAAACTTGTTGCTATTTCATCATTTAAATGATGTTTTTCTATTTGTACGAGCTGTCCTAAATATTTGTTTCAGAAAAGCAATGATAATTAGTCTTACTAAGCATTGAATCTCTTGTTAGGATAACTCGGAACAAATTGAATTTGGTGTTGGAATTCATGTTTACATACATATCTCTTTTGGACATAAATTTGAATTAAAAAAAAAGATTATTTAACTTGATAAATCAATACCTGATATTTAATCTACTACTGAGTTGTCTTTCTATCTATCGTATTACCTCTTGAACAACAATTACATTCAGCAGCAACTGATGAACATAAACGGCATGTCAACGAAGTAACTCTAAAAATCAAATATTAATTATTTGATATAACAGTAAAGCACCTCGACCACCATCGTCTACTGTTGATTTTTATTTCAGTGATACTATTGTTAATACAACACCAATCGTAGATGATGAATCTGCAAAACAAAATGAAATAATTGCTCAACAGATTTTATTTACTGAATTTCATCGAGATCTTGAACAAGATTCAAACAAAGGAATTGAAGTACTTGAATCAGCTGAATATGAATGGAAATCAGCAACTAGAAGTGGTCAACAACAAACAGATGATTTCTTTTCCTCTCGAATAAATTCAATTCTACCATTATTTTCCTATTTAGATAAAATTAGATATTGGTGAACTTTTATCACGCTTCGAATTCTAAGAAACAAATTAGCTATATGAATAAAGAAGAATTTTGATGTGACGTTGACAATTTACTCGCATCCTCATTGGATGAGGAGCATGTTGCATGGTTGAAAAAGAAAAGCACAAAAATTATTTAGAAGAACTTTATGATCATGTATGCGTGCTTGATAAGAACTTATTTATTTCTCCTATGGTTAAATATTTACATATCTTCGGTAATTTTATCAGATAAATGAGTTAAATCGAACGAATAATTGATTATAACTATATTTTAGTTTAATTCAGTGAGTACCACTTTTTATGATGATCCAACAAAATATCATTCAGGACGAGCCGCATGTCAAGGCATGTAGTTTTTACCTTTTAGATGTTAAGTTGATCTGTTTCTTTTTTTAAATTCTAGGAAACATTGTTGAAATTGTGTGATGAAATACGACCGAATTTAATATTGACAACTGGTGGAACGAGAAATAGTCTATATGATATTTCACCAGAAGTATATGAGCTTGTACTCTTATTATTTAATAGACTCATTTTTACTTTAGGCGACGAGTTAAGTTAATACAAAAGAAAATTTCTGGTCTAGCACAGACAATGGCTGTGAAGTCATTAGCAATTGCTCACATGACTATGCTTTCGAGGTGAAATTCATTCTGACTTTTCTATCTAGACCAGTAGTAGTAGTAGTGCGTATTAAATATTATTCTGTCGTACATGAGCCAAGTTATTTTTCGTTCCGTTGAAGAATTGCTTAGATTTGATTCGAAATCGACATGCTAAAGTAGTTATGACATACTAATATGTTAATCAAATGTTAGATAGTTGATTAGTTGTCTACAGTGTGAACAGTGGACGTTCAGATGGTGGAGAAGGAACTGTGAATTCAAACTCATTTAATTCAGACTAGTACATCACTTATGGAAGGCCAATATTTCAGGAATGGGCGAGTCGCATTATTTGAATGACTTGGACTCGACTCGGACTCAAGAATTTAGTAGCGATGACTCGACTGTTTGACTCGAGTCCGTCGAGTCATTTATTCGAAAGAGTTACTTTNTTTTATAAAATTAAGCACGCATGTGTTCACGACTTTCGTTCTAATCGAATATATTTCATTAGAAAGAATTTCCAAGAGGTTTTTCTAATTATATCTATGTATTTATATGCTCAGAAAAAGATCGTCTTAATAGAACATTGAATGCAATTTTTCTCTTCTTGTTTTGAAGGATGCACGTGTTTGTCTATGAAAATGAAAAATGCTTCTTCCAACGTTACAATTTGATTCAAACAAAAAAGCAAAAGTTGATAACTTAACTCCGAATTCAGCTTTAGAAGAGATTGATTACTTTCTCCAAGAAGAAAAGTTAACTAGCGATCTCATTTTCAAAAGAGAAAATTCATATACCTGTCTTAAAAAGCTTGCTAGAAAAATTATGTGTGTGCCTGCTACATCTGCACCAGTTGAACGTGTCTTTTCTCGAAGTGGTCTTCTAATGAGAGACCGAATCGTTCGCGTTTTACAGAAAATAATATCTTTGAAATGCAATAAAAAATTAATTTGAGTGTGAATAAACCCTTTTTTTGTAAGATTTAAATCAAGTTACTGTTTTAAAAAAAGCTCTTTTTACGTAATATGGAACTGTATAAAAAAGAGCTGATTTTAATATTATCTTTTTTTGTTCAATCTGCAATAGTTGTTTATAGATATTATGGAATGACAAATTATTGTTAAAGTCTTTTGTATTTAATAAAATGAATAAAAGCCTGCTAAAAATAATTAGACTCGACTCGCTCATCCCTGCAATGTTTAGAGGAGAAAAGTATTCGTATTATTTCTGAATGTTCATTGAATCAAGATATTAGATTCTGCATAGAGATATTGGCGATGATATTCAAATGAGTGAATTTGTTTTACAAAAGAACACTCCTTTGGGATTTGCTGACCTAGGTTTACTTGCTACAGTTGGACCACGAACAATAAATGTTTATGATAAACTAATTATGTGTAGTCGTGCTTTCAACTGATAGTGAGACAATTCGTGATAGTAATAAAATCATGCTTATGAGAGTATTTAAATATACAACATACTATTCACTCTCAGTGTGGCATTATTTATAACAAGTAACTTTGATTCGTATTCCGTATCGTTTTAAACAGCTATTTCGAGAATTTATTCTAGTGAAACACATCGGCTGTTCAAACAATACAATTTTATCATCCAATAATTCATGTGCAGGTATATATATACTTGAATTAACATTCGAAATGTTTTATTTGATCATTTATTTTAATCAATCCATTGATCCACGACCTGAATATATCCGTGTCATTATTATTGAATGGTCAATAAAATCCTCAATTCCCATAGCACGCATTGTTTCACTAGATACTCAACGTAGTTTACTTAGTGCTCGACGTTGTAAAGGTTTATATGATTATAGTCAACAAACTGATTGATTCCAACTATCTGTACGATAGTACGTGATTTAACATCAGAAAAAACTCAAATGACATTTTTTCTTTTTCTGGTGATTATAAAAAGTCATGTTGTTGTTCCTTCATGTGAATGAAACATTGAGTCTGTTAACTTCATACGTCAGTGCACATCAACAGTCGAGTTTTTTGTTACGTGAATGTTTTTCTATTCAACATTACCAATTTATTTTCATTTATAAACGAAATTGTTGCTCTGGAAAGTCGATGTTGCGATCAACCTGCACATTTTCTTCATCGCAACATGTATAAGATCCGTAGAGAACATTTACCTCAAGGTAGGTTTGTATTAAGCAATCTTTCGAGTTCATTCATAAAAGACGTCAAAAGATGATTTACAGCAACCAAAAGAAAT
>OENM01000013.1:0-84646 GCA_900239745.1 Rotaria magnacalcarata
AAAAAGAAAACTATTCATAAAAAAATCAGTTCGGTAATCCATGTAAAAAATTTTACCCAAAAAAGTGACTATTAAATACTTTCAATAGTAGGTTTAACGCAGGGCAAAGTACTTATAAGTGAACTTTTTTTACGTACTTTTCATACTTTTTGACTAAAAAGTATTGATAAGTACTTTTGAAAGTAAGAAAAGTGTGATAAAGTACTACAGAAAGTGGAAAAATTATCAAAAAAGTACTATAAAAAGTGAAATATAGTAAGAGAAATTACTTTATTACTATTAAAAGTGATTAAAAGTGACTTTTGGTTCACTTTGTTTTTACATGTGAACATGAAGAAATATTTATTCTAGTTATTAATTATTGAACAGGGTAATCATAGTTTATCGAGAAAAATCTTTCAGGAAATCGACTAAGAATGAGTGAATCGTCCACTAATTGATTCAACACTCGATATATTTCTGCTTGCGTGTTATATTGTGAATAATGGAATAGCTAATTTTTACATTTAAAATATAATATCACATATAATATATTGTAATTAATAAACAGCCATGTAAGTACTGTGATAATGGTATTTGCGGTGTATCTTCATCGATTCTAATAATAATCTTAGAAATGACATGTATGTTTTTATTTTTTCACAAAAAAAGAATAGTACTTATTATATTCATCCAATAATTAGTTAACTTATAGGTTGCTTCTGCGATGCCATTAGTTTTTCCTGTTCATTGACTATGTCCACTGTATATCCTATTATTTAGCAAATGATGTTTGTTATAACTGAATGGTAGACAGAAAAACTCTCACTGATCTCATCAAATTATTTATCGAGGTTGGTTGTGTAAAATGACAGCATCTATTTCTTTTTTCTGGATTCCAGCTGGTAATGATTAATGATATGTAAATAAAAACAAGAATTTTTTATTTTCTTTAATAATTAATCTGAGAAAAATATTTTTATCCTACTAAAAATTATTGCAATCGGCACTGATAAAATTTTCATTGTGACATACTTTTAATTGAATAGCAGTAACTATTTTCAGACCATATCTAATTAAATTTTGAAATAAAATAAAATAAAAATCTCTCGGTTGTTTTCCAATATTCCTTAGTTTTATTAATCGAAATCGGCAGAGAGATTGTTTGAAAATTGATATAGATATAAAAAAAAAGAACAATCTTATTTCTAAATTAGAAATTGATTAGACTTTTTGCGAATTTTCAGGATAAATCTTGTGAATTTTGAAAAGTTTGATCAGTTTGGTACTGTTGAAAAAATTATTGAAGTCAACTATGAAATCGTTCGTATTGCACATTAACCCTGATTTGAGTTCGGTACAACATCGACTTGAAACTAGTTCATTTATCGAAATAGATTCAAATTTATCAATATAATTAACGCTAATCAAATTTATGATAATCGGAGTATACTTTCGGCACATATTTTCTATGTCAGATATCATTGTCTTTCACAAAAGCTACATGCTTTAAACTAACTTATGATGGGCTATTAGATGTGCATTATTTTATGCGAATAAAAATTTCGTGTTAGAATAATTTTCTGCAAACTGATGACGTATTCGGTTTATTTCTTTTTATGCGTATAAAATTAGAAATTTCTATTAGAAATACTTTTTCAATGAATCAATGTTTTTAGCGATATTGTCATATGATTCGATGACGCTCGATGAATTCTATAACAGAGCTAACAGTCTGAGCAAAGTTTATGACCCAGATGACATGTAGTAAAATGTTTTGTATATTGCTTGATTTAAATTAGAAGTAATATTTTATATTTAAAATACTTTGATTAATTTGTTAGAAGTTTTTTGGATGTCATTGGATAGTGCTGATGCACTTAGAGCTGATTTATAGCATAATTCTTTTGTAAACAGAAGATTTTTTTGCACAGTTTTATATGTTTTGTTTTTCTGTTTACTAGAGAAATTTGTAGATTTATTTAGTTAATGGAGAATAACTTAATATATCGGTGAGATATCAGTGAGACTAGCATGAGTGAATCAGAATAATGCTCACAATATGAAATGAATCTCATGACATAGAATAGACAATAATAAATCGGATATATTATTAGCAAGTAAATAATAGAAAACGAATTTTTACTATGTCTGTGTCATTTGTCTGCTGAAGTAAGCGAATAGTTTTGTTTTTCACAAGCATTGCAAAATCTTTCCAACTATTTATTTCACTCAACTATGAAAACTGTATATATGTTAAATTAGCTATTTACTTTTCACCATGCACGATGAATTTAAATAGTACTAATAGAAAAGAGAGATCTTTCTTTTGGAGAGTTCAATGCAATTGTAGGATTGAATACGGATGAATGCAATTATTAGATTAATCATCAAATAAGAATATCAGAAGAAATAGATAGAATGTCAAATAATGCTTATTTTAAATATTTCATCTAGTTTTCTTTATGTCGTACCACGTATTTCATAGAACATTTTTGCTATTAAAAAAGGCGAGATATTTTTTTTATTATTATTATTGCCATAATAACAACTAGAAGAAAATAAAGTAACTGTTCTTTTGTGATTCCTTTTTACCTCAAGAAATATTTCGTTGATATTCATGTAAATAAAGTAAAATGACAATACCAATATAACCATATTCATATTTTTTATCGTTGATTATTAAATGATATTTGTCATTAGATTTTGAAAATGAATCAAGAACTTGAAATAAAATTTGTGGACAGCAAGCAGCAGAAGATTCGTTTGATTGAGTTTCATCCATAATAGTTAAACGACGATATTTTAAATCACAACTGCGTATCTGATACAACTTTTGGCCAATAATAATCGTATAGAGATAATCACTATAGCCAGTCAGTTTATAGGATAATCGAGCAAAGACACTTGTTTTGTTTGTTTGGCTATTACGTAAAAGAATTGAATAACTTTGTGGTTGCCTTGGATCTGGTTCAATAATGCAAGTACTTTGCTTATTAAATCGATTGAAAAAATTACATCTACGTATATAAAACAAGATTAGATGTTAAGAAGAAAAGAAAACAACAATATAAATATATTTATATACTCGTATCGATTTGTGTACGTTTTGGAAAAAGCAGTTTTGACTGTGCAAAGTGGTTTTGAATCACGAATAATTTTAAACTTTTTGTTTGTTAAGGAAAATGTTCGTCTAATCGTATACTTCATAGGTGTTTGGTATGGGCAATACGCAGCAGTTGCATTCGGTGAATAAAAATATTTTTTATGCCTGTTGATAAGCTACGCGCAAATGTTATAGCGATGACTCGCTATAGTGATGTCATAAACACTTTTTTCTCCTATACACTCTCGCAATTGTGATGGATGCTGAAGTCGAGTGTTTCTTGTTGTTTTTCTTGGTGTTAAAAAGAGTAAATATTTATTCAAGAAGACATACTTTATTCTTACAAACGAGTACTGCCTACACAAAAAATAAATGAATCAAGTCATCCAAAAGAATCCTAGAAAAAGCAAAGATCATTTTTTTGTTTTATTTTACCTTATTATGTTTTTATTAACGATCATTTTTCAATCAGAAGCATAAAAAATCTCAATGTGTTTCTTCAGAGTAATTCAATATTATCTACCTTCTATTTTATTTTTTTCTTGCCATGGTTTAAATAACTCAACTCAAAAGGGTGGAATTTTTAACTATAACTTCTCACAGATTGATTATTTTGGAAGGTGTTTTTTCCTCGAAATTCGTTACTCTAATATAATATTAATTTTCTGTCCAATTTTTTTGACAGATTACGTGCAATGAAGTTTTTTAACTCATTACGTACTATTTCTTTATTGGAAGAAAAAAAGTAATATTTAACGAATAGCAATGATCATTGGTAAATGTTCGCAAAAATTGAAGTGGCACACGTCATTTTCCTAGTGTGTCGTCATCAAAAGCTTACCTACGAAAGTATATGAAGTCATTTTTAATTAGCAGGAAAAAATGTCAACAAATCGCATAATTTGATACTAATTTGTATTCTACATCAATGTTCATCTAAGCGTTTTAATTCGTCCAAAAAAACTAATAAATATTCATTTTATTGAATGGATGCCTTTGAAATTTTTCTTTGCCTAGCCATAATGTATAAAATAAGCAAATTAACCATTTAATTTATTTCAAAGAATCAGTGAAATCCTGAAGATTATCGAGTTTTACATTATATTATATATTTAGTTGGCAATTAAGTGTTTAAATGAAATCTTGATTTTTTCGTTTTTTTTTGTATATTTATATTAATATGTATTTAAATATGTAGGACAAATACGATTTTTAAAATAAATTAACAGAAGAACAAGCACAAAAGAAATAACAAACAACCAGAGGAAAAAACACTATGATCATAAAAGTATGACACTAAAAGATCTTGTTGCTAGAAAGTGTTTTTCTGTACATCGACCAAGAAATAAAAGAATGGCATAAAAAACGAGAAAAAAAACCAAATGGGGACAATAACAATGCCAGGCTATTCTTGTCAAACAATATCAATACCGATCCTAGAAAATAGAAACAACAAGTTAAGACATCTTTATTTTTTTCATGCCTAATATGTATCATAATGAAACCCATAACCAAATAATAAACTCAAACCATAAATCGTTTAATATAGTTATGCTCTTTTACCCAGTTCTATTTTTAAAGCTCTATTTTTTCTATAAAAAATATTTACATTTCATATTTGAATATAGTTAAAAGAAGAGTTTATTAGTGTTGTTCATACCTGTATGCTGGACATAACACTATTAGCTAATGATGATAATCGTCCGGCTGCTTTGGAAACACCTTCTTTGAAATCTGCTTTCATAGTTGCCATATCTGGACCATGATAATTTGAACGATCTTGTGACTTTTTGTTTGGATCACCAAAATAATCCTCACTTGAAATACTTGTATTACCTTGAAAACGTGATGTTACATTATTACGATCACTCTAGAAATAAAATATATGTGAATTCATTTGTATTATAAAAAAAAATGCATTTGTTTTTGCGCATACGTCGGAATCTTTATTAAAAAATTGATCACTTGATATAGCTTTAGCATTAGAAAAACGTTTTTGAGCGTCACCATCACTCGATGCACTAGCGTAAGATGTCGGTTTTTTTGAAGATGAACTAATAAAGCATAAATATAAAACTATTGTTTTCTTTTTTGGATTAATAGCGTTTGTTTACTTATAACCACCACTATTAGAAGTAGAACTGCCGTAATTTGAAGAAAACGTATTATTATTAGTTTCGTTGGAACCAAAATCTTTTGTTGGAGTTTTACGATCAATAATTTCCCAATCTGCACTGAATGTATCTGTATTTTTCGATGCAGTTTTCGGTTTAAATAGATCATCGTCCAATCTAAATTAAAATAAAAGTGATCATTGCAAAAATAGAATCTATAATTATCATAATTTCTCATCAATATTAGTACAGCGGTTTTGATTGCTAAAAAGTTAGTCACTAAAACGAACTCAATTAAAATCAAACAAAAACTACTATTATGCTTGTTATTGATAGATTTTCAAGTTTCTGATTTATTGTAAAGAGCTGTTAGCGCAGCCCCTGTGGGATTAAAATGTGAAACATGATGGAGTTCCTTTTCTGGAACCTGTCTACCATGGTCTGTGAGTCTTTGTAGCTTTTCTGCCACTGTCTGTAATCATATACGCAGCCTTTCGGTCACGGTCTGTATTTTGATCTATGGAGTCAGCAGAGACCATCACAGACAGTGGCATAGAAATTAATTAACCAATTAGCTAATTAATTAGTTTCTCTGTCCTGGTCTGTGGGGGGCCGAGGGATGGGTCCAAATTTCTACCCTGTATACTTCAATACTCCTTTCGGATCGTGTTTCACAAAACGAATAGTATAGCTCTTCGAATACATGGCCAATAGGAAATATTTAATTGTATATTTTGTCTTGATTTACTCGTGAGGGTAACTCTTCAATTGATAATTTACTTTTATCTAGACCTAAATCCACTAGGAACACTCAGAAACTATTTCATATCCTTAGTTTACTCTTGCTCAAGTCTTACACGTTTTATTATAGCAGCTATTAATGAGTGATGCGGTGTTACCATTCATGAACATCCCAAGAACTGATTTTCTAATTGTGACTTGAAAAATTTTCATAGAGATAATAATTAACAAGACTAGTTTATTGTGAGTGTTTCATATCAGTGACTTGCTCTACCTTTACTTAACGTTCCCCATTAGCGTACCTCTTTGTATCACTTATGATCAATCACTGGTAGAAATAATATTCTAATTGCAGTATAAAATCTTATTATTAGATCGGCAACTTCAACAAGAAATCATTCTCATAATGATTTTTCTCTTCTATGTTCCTAATTAAATTTCTAAAATAGGTTCCACTAGTATTTTGTACAGATACTACATCATTTATCTAAAACACGTGCTATAAAACTGAAGAATCTCAGCAGTAATAAGTGAAAAGTATTAGTTCTTTCTGAATATTTATAGCACTGTTGAGTCTATTGAATATTTATATATATATATAGAGAGAGAGAGAGATAGATAGATAGATAGATATAGACAGAGAGAAAGAGTTGCTAGTATAATAGCCTTTTATTAATTGGAAGAATTTCCATGTTAGCTGCTGTTACTCTTTTCTACATAATGAATAGTAAATAAGCGTTGGAATTCAGTAGATATATAGCTATGCGACTTGAAATTGCCAAAGACTTGGATAAAATTGAAAATAAATCGCAACTTTTGTCTACAAACAATGCTTCGCATCAAAATAGTATCTCTCGAAAATTGCTAGTGCATCGATAAATAGAATGTTAGACAAAACATGCATTTGTAAGATCGCAAAATTTTAGTACTTTCTAGAGTCCTCATCATATGGATCATAATCTCCTTTGGATAACCTATGATAATTAGAGAAGAGAAATAGAAACAAAAATGTTTATCTAATGAAAAACAAAATAGAATTTCATACTTTGATCGACTAAAGCCCGATGTATTGAAATCATCAAAAAAATCTTTAGGCTTCGTTGCAAGTGAAATATTTCGTGTTGTTGTTACACCTTCTTGTTGAATTGTCTGCATATCTGTCATAGCGCTATGACTAACACCACTAGAACAAAAGCAAATTTTTATTAAATTATTAAACAAAATAAAAATGATTCTTTCACCTTCGATTACCAAAACCCATACCAAGACGTTCCATTTGTTCGGCTTTTTGAGGATTGGATCGTTTCATTTTTTCTTCTGCTACATCACGTTGGGTACTTAAATCTTGATAAACAAATTTAAGACCAGCCCTACAATAAAAAAAGATGAACTATTCATTTTTGTTTCTCAACAGAACTTTCCAATTGGACATACATCTGTTTTTCAAGTTGCTTTTCGGTTTCTTCACGAGTTTTTGTGTCAAGATGAACTTGTTGTTCGCGCATCTTTTCTAGCTCTTGCACGTTACGTTCAACTTCTTTAAAATCTGTTGTTACCTTTTGTGCACCAAAACCTTTCTAAATATTTCCAGATGGTTCATTTACAAAATAAAAATGAAATCAGTAATAAATATGAACCTTTTTCGATTGCGGTGCTCGACGTTGACCTATCGTCGATTTTTTCGGATCAAGTGTTTTTGTTGAACCATCATTACTTAATGCATTTTGATCAACCGAGGGTCCTTCTGTTTGTTGCTCAACTAAAAAATAAAAGACAATAGAAATAATGATATTCAAGAAATTGATAAGAATTACGTTTATCAGAATTCTGATTGTTTGATTGTGACGATATAACATTATCATCCCACATAGCTTTATTTGACGCTTGAGAATGTTCATGAAAGAAATCTCCTTCTTTTTTCTCACTAACTGAATGACTATGTTCAGTTTTATGGCTTTCATCAAGAAAAAGCTAAATAGAATAAAATAAACATCATTACACATTTATGATTCTATGATTATCAATCAATAGCATTGCTATTTCGTTTGTGAAACTTCATTTTTCAATTCAACGTAATAATCTCAGAAAATATCTATAGTAAAAAAGACTATTGAAGATTTGCATTTCATTACTAGTTTCAGAAAAATTGAACTTCTATGTATAACTGTATCAATCAGGTTCACTACCTAATCACTAGGGCTGTTATATTTCTACACGTAATAAAATACGTGAAATTATTACCATTTACTGAGGAAGCATAGTAACAAGTAATTTTAATGTAGCCTCCCTACTTAATCGCTTGATAAACAGAAAATAATCCTGGTGGATTTGAAATTGATTTGAATAAAATTACAAAAGCTCAGAATTTAAAAAGAAAAGGTTTCTTTTACATCGCTAGTCTTCATGATAACCAATACTTCAGATATGTAGTGCATCATATTTTAAATCTACCAACAAAAGCAATACCTAAACTATGCACGTATTCAAAACAAAAATATCAGAGAAGAACAATTCGTTCGTGAAATAGTAGTAAAATTCCAATGAATTCATGTGATTACCTTTGTTCCATATTGTTTCATTGCTTTTGTTGCTAGTTGATGAAGTTTTTCTCGGTAGAGTTGTGCAGCACGGCTATTATATTTTTGTTGAGTATCTTTAGTATTACAGGCGTGTTGTTGAAAGAATGCATCCTAATTGTTAACAAAAATAATTGTTTATGATTATAAAAAAAAAGAAGTTCTTACTGCATTTGCATTGCCACCAACTTGCATGGCTCTAGATGACAACAAACAAGAAAACTTATACTTAATAATAGAAACTTCAATAAACTATACCGAAGTTGAAGCCATCCCCACGTTGTATCAAGATTAGTTGAACGTATAAATGATAAATGAACACCAAGACCACGATGTCTTGCTGAACAATCAATACATAAGAATACGCCATAAGTTACTGATGCCCATGTTGGATTCTTAGCATCACAATCAAAACATGCCTATCCAATGGAAATCAAAATACAAATAGCAATAAAAATATTATTGACAAACCTTATTTGCAGGTAGTGTTTTCAACCGTTTGAAAATAGCGTCAATATCGGCTTTTGTTGGTTCTTCCATTATGATTTCCTTAACCTTGATTAACGTAAATTCTCTTTATTTTGAAGTACAAGCAAATAAACTGCCAGCCAACAACTGTTCTTTATCATAATTCGTTAGTTGCATCGTCAGCAATACGCCAATTGGTTCGACGATAAATAAATATTAAGTTGTAAAATTTTAAACGTAAAACTTAAACGAATTTATTTCTTTTATTTAGAATAACTTTTATTTTAATTAAAAAAAACATGTAAAATGACATCTATGAAGCAATTTCATTCGTTTTCAAGCTATCCTGTTGGGCACGAATTAGAAAGAGAATTGAAATTACCAGACGATAAATATATTTCAGTCATTTGTATCCTCGATTAAAACTTCACCGATTTCAAAATGTTCGGAGGTACCAGTCAATTTTCATTTGGTGGCAGTACATCACCCGCAAATCGTATGTATTTTTAAAGTAAATCGATTTCATCATATCTTTTGTTTATTTCTTACAGCTTTTGGTGCAACATCAACAAATACTGCTACTGCTCCAGCAACAACAGGATTTTTGTTTGGAGCGTCAGCTGCTCCAGGTACTGGTGCAATAGCTCCTTCTTCGTTAAATTCAACATTTACATTTGGTAATCCAACTGGTAGTGCATCTGCAGCTGTACCAACCACATCACAGCCTCTTACATTTGGTACTGGTTTACAAAATTCGTCAACTATTCGTCCATTTGGTAGTACAACCACATTTGGTAGTACGCCAGCTTCGGCAACACAAGCTACAGGTGCAACAGGTGAGAAAAAAACAATGGATGATAAAATTCATCATTCCAATATCTATGTAGGCTTTGGCGGAACGTCTTTGTTTGGTTCAACTCAACCAGCAGCTCAACCAACATCAATATTTGGTTCAACGCCATCAACATTTGGTACTGCACAACCTGCACAAGCAAACAGTATATTCGGTTCGTCAGTAACAGGAGCAGCTCAAATGGGTACAACCGTTAAATTTGAACCTGTAGCTGGTCAAGGTAGATAGATAAATTTTAAAAAAAAGACACATAAATACACTATGCTTTCTTGTATAGATACAATGCGGGCAAAAAACAATACATTTCAAACAATTAATACTAAACTTCAGTGTATATGTGCAATGAAAGAATTTATAAATAAATCAATAGAAGAACTACGCATGGAAGATTATCAATCAAATCGAAAATTCCCAGCAGCAAATTCTATGTTCGGTTCGACAACTTTTTCATCATCAACACCGTTTAGTCCAGCACCATACGGCGCTAGCAGTAGTTTAAATATACATTTCTTTTGGCGTAAATCTTGAATGTATTGTTTTCTAGCAACATTTTCTGCTCCATCAACAGCATCGAATATGTTTGGTACTAGTACAGCAACAACAGCAAGTCCATTCGGTAAGATGAAACATATTAATACTTATGTTGTTTTAATCAATCACTTTTTTTCCAGCTGCACCAGCAACATCAACACCTTCATTTTCATTTGGTACAAGTACAGCACCAACAACAAGTATATTTGGAGCACCGACAGCTACAACAGCAAGCCCATTTGGTACTGCAACAGCACCAACAACAGGATCAATCTTTGGTACAACACAACCAACAACAAGTATTTTCGGTTCAACAACAGCAGCGACAAATCCGTTTGTGGCTAGACCAGCTGCAACTCAACAAACATTTGGTTAATTGAAATTTTTAGGGAAAAGAATTAAAATAAGAAATTCTTTTGATATTTTCTAGGTTTCGGAACAGCAACCAATACTTCAACACCATTTTCGTTTGGATCTCAACCACAAACAAGTACGAGTCTATTTTCTCAACCGACAACATCAACACCATTTGGTACTACAGCTCCGACGACTACAAACAATATATTTGGTGTTCCAACCTCAACAGCAGCTTCAACAATGACAAATCCATTTGGCACTCAATCGAATACAACAAACATATTTGGTACAACAACCAGTGTAGCTGCACCCGTATTTGGTGCTGGAACGAGTACACCAGTATTCACAGGGTTTGGTACTAGTGCACCCGCAGCAACAACAGCAAGTATCTTTTGTAATCCAGCAACGTCAACAGCGGCTACAGCTCCTATGTTCGGTGGCTTTGTGACACAAGCAGGTGCTCAAACTGCGAGTCCATTTTCTTTTGCATCGACAACAACAAGTAGCGGACCCAGTCTATTTGGTACACCAGCAACAACAACTTCATCGATGTTTAACCCTCAACCATTTACTGGATTTAGTTTTCCTCAAACACAACCAGTAACATCAAGTACAAATCAATCATTTGGATTTTCTGCACCGTTCGGATCAAACTTAACTACAACTAACGCAAATTTTGGTGCACCAACAAATATAACTCAAACACAAGTTGCACAACAAAATATTCAACAACCCGTATCATTAATTCAACAAAGATTTCTTGCTGCATCACTTCTTGACCCATTTGCTAGTCGGGGAAAAAAAGATTTCAATAATGCCGATCAACTAAAAGCACCAACAGATTTTATTGTTGTTTCAACTTCATCTACAACAGCAACAACATCAACATCATCACCAATCACATTATCTTTACAATCAAATTCTCGTAAATCATCTTCAGCTCGTCCATTGGTCGATATACGTTTCAAATTAAAACCTGTCTGCTCATCACCATCATCAAATACAATCAATAATGATATTAAATCACCTAATCAACCAACGACATCATCAATAGCAGGTCAAATTAAAAGTCCATTAACAGCAGATTTCAGTGAAGAAGAAGAACTTGTTTTAATGGGAAGAAATAAAATGTCTAAATTACGTTTATCAAATGATTTTATTGATTCATCATTTCAATCTGAATCTATTCGTTCACTCTATCCATTAAGACGTCTTGCTGAACTTGAAACATTAGCTAATATGAACAATAATACGAATATTCTATCTACTGTTCATACAATACCATCAACAGCATCATCATCTTCAACAACAACAACAACAACAACAATCGATACTGCTTCAGTTCATGCTTCATCAACAACTGTTAATAATGAACAAACATTACATCCAACACGTAAGTTTATTTGAAATGAAAATGAAAATATTTCGATTGAAAAATATTTAAATATATGTATTTATTTTAGATAGCAATCGTGGAATGTTACCTCTTCATCATTCAACCCCACTCATTGTTCATAAACAACCATCCCCTCCAATATCTCATCCATCAACAACACTTGTTCAATCGCCATCTTATCCGCCACTACCATCAACACCACCACCACCACCATCATCATCATCATCTTCGTCTTCTACATCAACTAGTTCAATACAAAGAACAAAAGTCGCACTTGATTATGAGCATACGAATATAACCAAATCGAATTCGAATAGTCATGCTTATCATTTACCAACATTAACACGTGAAAATTATTATATTAAGCCGTCAATGTCAGAATTGAAATCTTTATTCGACGATAAAGGTCAATGTATTGTAGACAAATTTACTGTCGGACATGAAAAATATGGTTCGGTAACATTCTATGATCAAGTCAATGTTACTGGTCTTGATCTCGATCGAATAAGTAAAAATATAATAATTTACGTAGAATTTTATATTTATTGTTATTTTTCTTTTAGTTGAAATCGAGCGTCATGAATTAACTGTTTATCCCGATGACAATAATAAACCACCTGTGGGTAAAGAATTAAACATTCCAGCTCGTATAACATTATACGGTGTTTATCCTACTGATCGATCAACACGAGAAGAAATAAGTGATGTTGAACGTATCAAAGCTATGAATTATAGTGATTATTTACGTGAAGTAACAAAAAAATTTGATGGTGAATTTGTTAATTATGGTATAAAAGATGGTTCATGGACATTTACAGTAAAACACTTTACACGTTATGGTCTTGATGGCAGTGAAGATGATTTTGTTGTTGTTAAACAACCACAACAACAAGCACCAAAAACATTAAATCCAAATTTTCTTGATCAAACAATTGCATTAAATGATACATATGCTTTATCATCACCAAAGTCTCAGCCAATGGATATGGAAGAAAAAGAAAACACAACATCGCTATTGACACAACAGCATCAAAATGTTCGTTTTTCTAATCAATCATTAGTTGGTTTAAGACCGAATGCCGTTGAACAGTTGGTACAATCAATGTTTTGTGATGATGATGAAGATGATTTCGATGGTTTCCAACCGACAAATGGTAGTAACAAATAATCTTATGATTCATTCATTATTTTCCATTCATTTAGATTACATGGTAACTTCAACGAAAATTATTACTGCTGATAATCGACAGATTCCAATTATTCATGGTATGAAAAAGAAAGGATGGATTGCTTTTGATATAATTATTACCTTTTGTTTCTTAAGAGCCCATTAGTGAACAAACAACTACGACAGAACATGATAAAACTCAAATAACATTTAAGGCGCCAATAAAGCCCATACGTGAACGTGTTTATTCAAAATTACCAGAAGAAATAGCACGAATCCGAGGAAAATATTTTCGAACAAATTTTTCACATTATCTTCAATATGGATCAATCGATAGTATGAAAAGACAAATTTGTGAATTCTATTTTATTTAAAACAAAATTTTTGTCTTTTCTAGCTTTGAATGAAACACGTGTTTTACTTCAGACACCAATGAATTTTAATGAACAAGCTACGGACGAATTACAAGAGTTCTTCGAAATTTATTTTTTATCGTGTGTAAAACAAACTGAGGAAAACTTAGATATGCCGTATTTTCAAGTTCGTCAAGATCCAGACGTTGTGCAACGATTTATTGAATTTTATAACAAAATTTTAGATGAAAGTAAGGTCAATCAAAAGATAATTTAAATAGCTCGATGTTCTTCACAAATGACACGATATTTTTTTTTATAACCAAGAGAAACTTATTATTTTCTATGAAATCTATTTTTTTGGCTTTTAATAAATTTTATTCTCTGAAACTATTTTGTTGAATGGACAAAGTGCAAGAATTGTAGTCTAGATAGATAGAGAAAATGAACGTAGAATTTACTTGAAAAGCAAAAGATTGAAATCGATTGTCATGAAGACACTCAAGAGCATCGATAGTCATATCGTATCTATACAGGAAAAATAAATACAACTTCCTCATATTTATCTTTCGCGTCCCAGTTTTTTTTTTCTTTGACATGTGAGAGCATTTTCTGATTGTCTACTACATCGTTGCTTCGAGTACAACACATGAATATCATTGTGAACTTCCACTAGATGATGACAATGTCAGGTTAACTTTCTCCATACTCCGTTTTGTAACGAATAAAAGTTTTTGTACTTGTATCCTACAAATCTTTAACGAAAATACTCTTTAGTAATTTAAATTGAACAAAATTAAAATAAAAAAGTTACACGTAATTAGAGTTTTTTTCCAATTCTTATCTTTTACTCGAAATGTTTACTCTCGATAGGCTACATAGAAAAAGATTCCCTATTTTTCTTGCCAATAAAATTTTGAATATTATTTACTGAGTTGTTTTTTATTGAATAGAAAACATGGATGATAATAATTCATTTCAAACACTAACTGATTACTCATTACAAGTTTTTCAATTATGCCGTTTGCTATGGGGACCGATTGAAACACCAAAAAATGTTCAATTAATTAATCAAGCATATTTTGAAGACCAACAAAGGCGTCATTTGTTATCGAATTGGTTACATCAATGTATATTGAGTCAACCACAACAAGAAGTAAGTCAAATATTGGATATCAATTTATCTACGTATATCAAATTACTTTTTTTTTTATAGCAATGGATAATGCAAAACTGTGAATTTTTATCACGCGGTCTATTAAATGACTGTGTAAAATTTGCTCACGATGAAGGTGATCTCCGATTGGCAGCACTTGTTCATGCTGCATCTGGCAGTAATACTGTTCGTGATATTCTTCGTCATTGTGCACATGAAGATGTAAGATATTAGTAATATCTGTCGTTGTTTTCTCACATTAACTATTTGTCTATTTAATCTTTTATTTCTTAGATTGTTGATGTTTACTCAAAAGATTTTCGACGAACAATTGCAATTTTATCTGGTGAATTCATTGTCAAAGGTCATAATTTAGTTGATCAAAATCGAACTACTTATTGGCAAATGGCATTAGCACTACATCTTTGGTAATTAAGATTTTTTCTGGAAAAAAACACTAATATTTTTAGTATTAATACAATACTTTTATGTTACTTCGAAACAATATTGTTTAGTGTGATGAGAAATCTTCGACGTTGATTTATTAAAGATTAATCAAAAATGATCAGTTGATATCTCTTGAGAAATATATACTCATATTAATTACTTTTCGTGTAACATTATCTAAAAGGCATACTGGCGTATGAAGGAGTAAAAGCTTCATGTTATGTGTCCTAGAGATGCACGTAGATTGTCGATGATGAGAATGTCTCGTTTGAATTATATGATCTGCTGATTGCATTTATGGATAATTAATTGAAACAATGGAGAAGAAATGTACTTTAAACTAAATAGAAAGCAAAAAAATGATTTCCCTATGAGTAGCAACAGCAAATATATCCTGCTTTACGGTTTAAGAGGTTAGGAATTTTTGTTAGTTCTTTTTGTTAATCACATAGTATCTTTCAGGTAAAATTTTAATAAGAATAAAATTTATTTTAACAACAATGATTATCTCCTATGAAACTGCGTAAGTAGAATTGCCGATTTAGAACGATCAACGGCAGCCTACTAACAGTTACTCTGATTTAAAAAATAGTGAAGTCGATTGTTGCAATAAGATCGAAAATTGTTTGAATAAACCTTTTTTTTTTATTCCTAGGTTTGCTAATTCTGCATCGGATTCAGTTTCAACTATTGTTCGTGATTTTGAATCAGCATATCAAGAGCACTATTGGCTTGAGCCCATAGCTCATCACGGAAATACCAAAGCTCTTGATCTACGTTGGAAATTATTAAAACTTTATACTGATGATACATATCCAATTGATAATGTGTTTGATGTTAATTCTTATACTCAAAATCCATTTGATTATCGACTAAGGTAAAAATATATCTTGTTTTCTTTGCGTTTGATTGATAACTGCTATGTTAAATTCTCTTAGTTGGATGTTGTATATGACACTTCAATCATTGGGTAGTTGTCCATTATCAATTGAGAATGATGCAAGTGTACATGTTAGTTTTGCTCGGCAACTTGAACAACTTGGTCTTTGGCACTTATCAATATTTGTGTTACTTCATATTAATGAGCCAACGAAGTATGTTACTAAATATATTTAATTATGTTGAATGACAAAATAATATTTTATTTTATTGTTTCTAGTCGAAAAAGAATTGTCAATGAATTTCTTCATCGTCATGTAACATCATATATAGATTTAACACAAGATGAACAAACACTTGTTGATAAATATAATATTCCTATAAATATGATTTTATCAGCAAAAGCACAAAGAGCTGAATATGATAAGCAATGGACAAATGCTGTTCGTCTTTGGATTGATGCAAAACAATGGAGAAAAGCACATGATACTTATTGTTATTATGTTTTTCATGATACACTTCTGAGAGGTTCGTGTTTTTTTCTTGTTTTCCTATTATATACTAAAGTCAATACATCTTTAGGGGATCACGAATTTGCAAAAGAAGTATTAGATTTATTAGATCATCAACGAGCGAATATTGCACATTGGAATAGACGTGGTGGTTTTGCAAGGCAGTACATTGATTTATTGATTATTTTCGACAAAATTAGACATGGGCAAGTATGTAAAGATAAATCAATAAATTTCAACTCGATTCATAGCACTAATTTGCATAAATTATTCAAATAATTATTGATTCATTCGTAAAATTAGTTCTAGTACAAGACTAAAAATAGATGAAAAAATTTTGCATAAACAGATCCTTATTTCAAAACTAGCATGATAATTGTGATCAAATAAAAATAATCAACATCAAATTTATTGAATCATTTTCACATTCAGTCTCATAATTTCGATACTGCAAAAAAGACTATCAATTTTATCAGTTAAATTTGAATTCTACGTGTTAAAGTCATTTTAAATCCCCTATTCATATTCGATTCCTATTCACATTAATTTATATTTGTTTGAATATTCTTTTTCTCCATTATCGTTAGATAGAAATTAATAGTTTGGTTCTCTGATAGTGAAGTCAATATATCTTAGAGCAGAGGCGACTCTTCAATTTCTTTATCTATAATTTTAGTAGTTTCTTTTCCAATAGATTCGATCTAACCAAAATTATTCTGGAATTTAATATTATAATATTTTAAAAGCGTTTTAACACACTTTTTAAATTGTAACGGCAATGACTAATTCTTATCTAGATGATCTTCTTACAGTTGAATCCTCATCTATAACGAAATTCTCTTACAATAATAAAATATTTAACTATGAGTTTTAATTCTAATGCAAACTATTTTTTCTTCACTACCTCAGTTGTAGTCTCGGTAATCAAAACCAAAATTAAATGTCGTCCATTTTTTTCTCGCTTATGTCAATAATATGCATCACTTCATTTGCATGTTGAACCTGTAGATCTAATTATTTCCTAAAAAGAATTAATGAATAATTTATTATGTCGATAAATAATGAATAATTCTACATTTAGACAACATTTTCAAACCGTATTCATACAAATATGCTCACTCAAGTTCATCGATTATGTGATCAATTAGCAGATGTTATTGCTGATAAATATTTCAAAGGGTATTTGAACTCTTGTTTTGTTTTGTAATATTCATTGAAAATAATTTGTTTGTTTTCTTTCGTTTTAGAATCAGTCTTATCGATATAAGTCGAAGACTTTTATCCATCCTTAATTACGCTATAATTTGTTCAAATATTCCAAATTTAATAAATGATAGTGATGAAAATTTCGCAAGAAAATTAAATTTATTTCATCAATCCATAGTTTCGAGTGTACCATGTTCATTACCCATCGATCTCTTACTTGAACAAATTGAATTCAAATATCGATCTCATCGTCATTAAAAACAGAAACAATATATATGAAATTTAAAAGAAGATCTTTCTTTGTATATACTGATTAGTCCTGTTCATTTTTGTCTTTTTCTAATAAAAAAAAAGTAAAGATATCCTAAACTTCTCTCATGTGATTACTATTTCAGATATGCAATCATCTTCATCACGTATATTAACATTAATAAAACAAGCGAAACAAACATTTTCCGTAATATTATCAAAGAATGATCATAACTATGATGCAAAGGATTGTGTTGATTCACTCAGACGTTCAATGAATCGAATAACGAAACATGATTTAAATTTTACATTATTTGATAATATAAAAAATGGTCAATCATCAAATCCAATTGATCAAAGAAATCAAGAAGTATTTTTGAATTCAAATGCTCCAGTTTTTTATATGAAATTATACGAAGATAATATTATATCGGTGGGAATATTTATTATAAAATCTCATCATCGTATGCCATTACATGATCATCCACGTATGTTTGGTTTAATCAAAGTTCTCGATGGTCAAGGTCATTTAAATGCTTATAATGTTTTATTTGAAAAAAGTGAAAATGAACTTATTGGTAATAGACACATATCGACATCAATCAATTCACAATCAGAAACAGCTGTACTCTATCCGAATCAATCAAATATTCACGAAATATATACGATTGATAATGATCATTGTGCTTTTTTGGATATTCTTAGTCCACCATATTCAAATGAAAATGATTGTACATGTTATATTGCTAAACCATCGTCGGCACAGTCGGCTACAAATATAAATGAAAACGATAGAAATTATATTTTAAAACGAATATTTGACGATGAATATTATACTGAATCACTTCAATATACAGGTCCAATAATATCACTTTGATGAATTTCTTCTTTTCTTTTGTATATTTATGTATATGAGTGAAACTCAGTATTTTCAAAAATTTATAATACAAAAAAAAACACAAAGAAAAGTGTCTATTGATTGTTTGAATATTTTTTTTTTGTTTGTTTGTAGTTAAACTCACTGTATGAGTGAAGACATTTTGAGAGAAAAATAAAAAAATAAAAGCTTAACAAACGATACGCAACCTATCGTCAAAGAAAATGAAAGGATTTTTTTTAATAAGGTAAGTTATTTAATTTATTGATCATCGTATTTTTTTCTGAACTGATGTTTATTTAGCTTTTCAATTGATTTTGAAATAAAACTCTCATTACCTTCTATTTTTGCTTTACTCTCGTATTAATATAATAGTTACTTAGCCGACGCATTTATGTTGCAATCCTTTCCCTTATGTAGTATATCAAATAAATGAGCGTAATGACAGCTAGGCACAATTATGGAAAGAAAGCAATACAAGCGCGAGTGTAATTCAATTGTTGACAACCAATTAATTTTCATGAGTTGGATCTCTGAATCTATTGTTCTATGAGATGAATTTATTTAATATATCAATAAAATAATCATGTTACATATAATTGTTTTCGTCATACTTGAATGTAGTAAATTTATATTCATATAATGATTTATTTTAAATCCTATAGAAGGTGAGCGTAGCGTGTGCGCGTGTGGATGTGCAGGTGTCGATGAGGGTGCGAGTGCAGGTGTAGGTATGACTTCAGGCTGGGTAGATCGAAGATCAGCAGCGATATCACTTGTTGTGCTCAATGTGAACGTTGGCATTCGAGAAAAATTGTACGATTCCGTTTACATGGCAAACTAGCTCGTTATTTAACCTATTAAGAAACTTATGATCTAATCATTATTACATTAAGTGAAATCTAGCTTATTGTGATAGATGTCATTTAAATTGTATAAGCTTTTTTGAGATAATCTATGTCTATAATAATTTCTATATATCAGAAAAATTATGCTACCTTTTTGTCAGAAATGTGTCTAGCATTATCTGAAAGTACTTTTTTTTCCATTATTTTACTTACGTATGAGTATCAACTGCAAGTCAAAATTAGAAGATTATTTTCTATTAATTAAAATTGATTATTTTTCATGTCGATCAATTTTCGTAGACCCTGCACGAACAATGAGATCTATATTATTCATGACTAAAATTTTGAAGTTAATGACATAGCAAGTGAATTTCATTTCTTCTTGTATGCTTCAATAAAACAAAAATACAATCTTGTGATGATGATCATGTATTGACATGCTACTATTGATTGTCCGTCACTATTATTCTATCAATAATACCTCATAAAGAATATCAGATCTGTCATTATCCTTATTAGATAGACAAGAAAACATCCTAGACGAATAAAAAGAAAAAGAAAAACTGTCATCGCGTCATTTTTCTAATCATCTAGTAGATTGAATAGCAATACTACTACTGCTACGGCAACTAGTTTTGTGTATTACTTCTCGTACATCACAATAGATGGAAAATGTGTTACACTATTCTTTTTTTTTCTTTTTCTTTTTTTTTGCTGCATTCTGTTTCCTTCTCTCAACTTCTCTAGAGAATGATAGATGCCAGACAATGATTCCGTTCAACGATCGGTCGTGTGCACTAGTACCATTACTTCAATATACGGCGAAAGAAAAGCCGACGACGACTATGATGATGATTGATCGGCATTGGCGAGAAGCAATATTATTTTTTGTTCTAGCTAGAACTAACTCATGTCATTGACCTGCTTATATGATCGTTGACTATAATTCGATACATTGCTGTCAGCATCACTCGAACTGATTCGAGGTTAAATAAGTAACTCGTTCTTAGATATTAATATTGAAACAATAACTGAGTTTCTTTAGTCGTTGATACAAATAAAAACAATGCCAGTTTCTCGACATTCATTTCGTCGTGTTATCGGTGATTTAGTTAACCGTCATAACGTTAAAAATGAATCAACAAATGGCCATCTTAGAAATAATAGTACTCGATCAAGTCAAAAGATCGATCGAACTTCTCTGATTAGTAATGATTCATTATTGGTATGTTATGATACTGTAAACAATAATCTATTTATTTTCTTTCCAATAGACATCTCAAACATATTATGAACGATTACATAAATGTGAAAAAGACGTTTACAAATCACTAAGCTATCTTGATCAAGTTTTAGCACATAATAAACTTGAAATATTAGGAAATATTACTACATCATTAATTGAAAATATTTTTGATATTGAAAATATTTTAAAAGGAATATTTGAACATCAATCAGAATCATTTCGGTATTAAGTTTTTTTTTTCATAAATTTTCTTATTTGTTTTTTGTTTGCAATATCTTTTGATTTCAGAACACATCTTCTTATCGATACTTATTCATTATTAGCTGACTTAATTGAATGGTCTGATAAAGTTATTCTTTCAAAAACCAATAATGATGATGCATATAGAAAAATTGCAAAGGATCTTCTGATAGCTGTTCAGGTACAATACTAAAATAGAAACTATTAAAACAAAAAGTTTTGAAATAAATTAATTTCTGTGTTAGATTTGTATTACGACATCATTACAAACACGTTCTGATTCATTTCAAAGTTTCCTATCAGTCAACAAGTAAATAATAAAAGATGATTCTTTGCTTTGTTTTGTTTTAATTAATAATCAGTTTTCTTTTTCTTTTTGTCTTAGTTATGTAGATAATTTTGCTCCAACTCTTCCTTTAAAACGAGAAAAACGTTCAGTGAGTTCATCAGCTTCGATTCTATCAAATCGATCTCGAAATACTACAAGTCCTAATTCTTATCTTTTTTTATCATCACAAGAACAAAGTAACGATGAATGTATTCAATCAATTGTTGATGATATTAATCATATTGTTGAAAACTATACACGTGAACTTGATGATGATTTATGCACGAAATCAACAGTTCTTTCATCTTCAATCGATTATATATCTCAACCGAATCATTTATCTATATCTGCATGTCGTCATAATAGTACGAATGTTTTATATGAAACAAAATATTCACATGGAATGAATTGTATAAACGAAGAAAATACATATCTCAATGAGAAAGAATATCGAAAAATAAATACAACAGATGATCCACCACCATTACCGCCAAAACGACAAATAGGTAATATTTTTTTTGTGAATAGAACGCAACAGGAAACATGGCAGCATAAAAAAAAATTACAAAAAAACAGTACGAAGTCGGAAACGGAAGAAGAAATTCTGTCAAATAACTTGATATTAATGCATAAGCTACAAACTAATTATTGACGTCAAAAGTCAAACAGGATTATTTTCGAATAGAATACTAAATATGAACGTTGCTATTATTATCTAATTATGAATGCATCAATTGAATGTTAATTCATATATAATTGAAATTTTTGGAAATTATTTTTTGTTTATTTGATTTTCAGCTCGAGCATACATGTCGCTATTCGATCGATATGACCAAAATGAAGCTCAATCATTTCTTCGTGATACTTGTTTTGTTTCGACATCACAGCGTCGTTTTGAAGATTTGTTTGAACAAATTCAGGATCATTATCCACAGACACAAATATTTTCTAATAGTGAAGAATGCTTGAAAAATAAAGATGAAATGATGAAAAGTCTGCATAAAAAATCTGTAATAATATGATTGACTTAATACAAAATTACTACATCATGATATTTTGCTTTTTACTTTAGTCTAAAGATAATATTTCAATAGATCGATTGAGTATACAAGATCCTAATGAAAAATATCAGAATACAAATGATTTATTTCTTGAATGTATATCTCATTTACTTGTTTTCAATATGGTAACGAAAACAAAACAAAAAAGAATTTTTCTATTAGTTTTTTTCAAGACTCATGTTTTTTTTGTAATATTTACAGAATGAAGATCCTCCATTGCGTGGTGGTTCTATTGATGCATTGATTATTAGAGCAACATCAACTGATAAAAAAGGTAATTGATCGAGCGACTATTTATTATCGATTCTTATATTACAATAAAATGTTTGTTTTTTGTTAATGTAGATTTTCTCTATCAAGAAGCATTTTTAACAACATATCGTACATTTATTTCTCCCAGTGATCTTGTTGACAAACTCGTACAACGTTATGCATTCTTTGCTCAAATAGAGACAAAGAAAAAGTTTGCTCGATGTTCATTTTCACTGTTGATTCGTATTATCGACGAAATCGAGTATGGAATATTACATTTTTTTTTCTAGAAGCTATATTAGTCTGCTCTCATAAGCAGGAATAAGGATCTTTGCTGACGATTCGTAAGAAATCTTTTAATTTATCAATTCATGAGAATATGATTTTAATTCGCACAGGTTCGTATAATTATTTGAGATGAACCCTAGTTTCTCGTCTACGTGAATATATTGGGCAAGGAAGAGTAAAAATTTAATATGTCATGACAGAGAAAGGAAGCACCTGCATAATCGACAATAATAGAGACAGTTCAACAGAGTTTTCATTGCTCTTACTAAAAACAATCTATAAAATTGAATCCTTTTTTCTAAAATTATTATATTCTAAACAATCTCTTTACAAACCTGAGCAATGAACTCAAAAATAATGAATCATACTACGCGAGCCTCTCGTGAATAGACGATTGATCATTAAACACTCACGAATCAATGAGCGACACACAATAGCTTACACATTTTTCTTTTCTAGCAATGAATTGACTGATGATCTTATGAAAAAACTTTCGCATTTTGTTACAAATTTAATTCGTCAAGGTGAACTTCAATTAGGTAAATTATTACGACGAAAATCACTTGAACGGTATGCTAAATTAAAATCAAATTGTGAACAATCTCAACAAGATGTTGTCCTTATTCAAAATTCTATTTCATCAAAACGAGCAACATTACTTGATTTTCATTCAATTGTTTTAAGTGAACAATTGACATTAGTCGATTCAGAATTATTTCTTAAAATTCAATTATCTGAAGTTTTATACATGTCGATTGAAAAAGGAGAAGAATATTCACCAAATTTAGCAGCATTTACTGAACATTTTAATAATATATCTTATTGGTAAACATATCCTATGATATTTCTAAAAATCAAATAGTTTACTTCTTTGCTGATTGTTTTGGGTAGGGTACGGTCTCGTATACTTGAACGAAACTCTCAACGACAACGTGAAAATTATTTTGAAAAATTTCTCAAAATTTTAAAAGTAGTGTTTTTATTGATTACTTTCATGGAATAAGAGAATTTCTTTTTTGTGCGTTTTTAAATAGCATTTACGACGATTGAATAATTTTAATTCTTATCTAGCTATACTTTCAGCACTTGATTGTGGACCGTTAAAACGATTGAATTGGTCAAAATATATCATTGATGTAAGAGTTCGACGTTTTTGTTTTTCTTATTTTAAAAATCATTTTTAATTCTAGGCTGTTTCTGAGCACACTGGACTTATTGATAGTACTGGTTCGTTTAAAAATTATCGTGAAGCACTGAATGGGTCAGTTGGTCAACCATGTATTCCTTATATGTAAGTCGTCTGCAGATGAAGTAATTATTGAAAATCACTTTTTCTTTTTGATCTTGTTCTAGTGGTTTAATTTTGTCTGATCTAACATTTGTTCATATTGGCAATTCAGATTATTTGCAAGATGATCGAATAATTAATTTTTGGAAACGATGGCAACAATTTACAATATTACATAAACTTCGTTATTGTCGAAAATGGTATGAATAATAAAACAATGAAGATTTGTTTTTAACTTTATTGATTCATTTTTTCTTTAGGGAATATAAATTTGTTCGCAATGATCGTATTTTATATTTTTTTAATAATTTTGATGACTATATGAATGAAGAAGCACAATGGATACAATCAGAAAAGATTAAACCAAGACAAAAAGCGAATCCGTACGGATAAAAATGAAATACTTTTAGCTGCTTGTTTTTTTTCTTGAGTGGGCAATTAACAATATGTTTGTAAATGCCAGATATTTTGTTGTCTATTGTACAGTGACAAAAATTACAAAATAAAATCAAAACCTTCTCAATTTTTGTATCAGTATTTATGTTTTTTGTTTCATTCTTGTTTCGAGTTGAGTTTTTGTTTTTTGTATTAAATATTGACTATGCTTCCGTATGCTGCTTTCAAATATCAAATAAATCTAAAAACATATACAATCAACACACTATTTTGATATTCCCTGTATAGATAATTTTGTTTTCATTTTGTTTAGTATGATCTAGGGAAGCATTCGTAACATTCACTTGTTCTAGTGAAATTTAAAACAAAATAAAACAGTTAAAAAAAAGAATAAACTGTTAAGAAATATCATTGAATCGAAGTTTATTCATAGTATTACGAACATAGAGATTCATCATGAAAGATCTCTTTAAATCTAATCAGGATAGACTGACAGCTTCTTATCGGATAATTTCTTCATGATAATATTAAAATCAATGTATCTCTGTCACGCTAAGCTCGTAAGAATACTAAACTTAGTCAAAGTTAATAATTAGGAACTCTAAATTTACATGATTGAATTTTAAAAATGTTCTTGTTTCTCACTAATCTTAAATTTCTTTCTATTGTAAAAATAAATGCAGAAACCTCGGATTTAAATCCGAGTGTTATATGTACTTCAAAAAGTGAAGCTGATGGCAGATTGATTTCAAGCAATCTTTCTAAAAAAAAATCCGTCCTTGAGCGCAATAAGAAACTGCCCCTAAGGCCCCGCGGATGCCCTCTTTTGTCCCATGGAACGCGGTGAGGAAAATGCAATATTGAAGAAACGTTAAATGCACCATATTTACCTCTATAATATATCATCATTTAGAGCTCTTGACAAGTTCTATCTACTTCATAAAAACAACGTTAGCTGTATGGGAAATAAACTCATATCATAGAGACAAAGTATCAGTATATGTGAGTTTTTCATAGGTTTTTGGCACTGAGGCACTGAGGAATTTTCAAATGCAGCATATTTACCCCTATAATTTAGCACCATTTTGTAGCCCATGAAATTCTCTATCGAATGGTATATAGTAGTTCAGTTTTCATTTTCACTATGACAAGATTTTGATTTGCGAAAATTGGAATAGGTCAATATTTGCATAGGAAATAATGATATTTCTTGCTGTAATTCAGTAAATCCTCGATGAATTATTTTTATCTTCGAACTCGACCGAAATATTGATGAGATAATGCCGTATACAAAATTTCATGACAATCGGATCAGCCTTTCAGGCGTTATCGTGTAAACGGCCGGACACACTGACCGGTTCTATAGTGTACTCATTTTTTTTTTGAGTACACAAAAAAGAAAGCTAAATACTGATTTCAAACAATCTAGATCAAAGTTATTCAACATAAAATTATTATTTTCGGATTTGAGCAATGTCAAAGAATATTCTTTCATTAATTTTTTTATCGCTGCCTAATTTCATGTCATCTTCAATGAGTAAAATTCTAACTCATCTAATAGATAATTTTCGAGACGTTTAAGACTAAGTCGGTAGTCACTATCAATCTTCAATATTGCCCCTTTTTTCTTCAGTAAGGTAACAGTGTTTTCTGAACTTTTGAATATCAATTCTTAAACACTATAAAACTATTCCCTGAATTCGAATGCATTCAATTTGTAATAGCTAAACACCTACATTAATTATCTGCTAGAATTAAGGCTATATTATCATGGCAGGAAACTAAAGCTGGTATTCTATTAGAATAAAATGCGTGTATAGTAGATAAGTATGCGAGATAAAGTCCATACCGCAAATAGCGTGTTCAAAATGTGTCAATTTACACTTTAATTTCATCTTCATTAAATAATTTTCATGTCAATATTGATAAATACATTGAAATTCTTTGCTGTGTCATTTATTATTAAACATGTGCACATTTCTTGTGTGTAAAGCAACAAGGATAAGAGATCAAATACTCAAAAGTAAGTACAACAATTGAGAAAAAACAAAGAAATGTCATACAATAAGTGAGAAATAAAAACAGTTAACAGATCAATGGACGAGATGAAAAAAAAAGATTTTTCTATTAAACATGCGCAATGTACAAAAGAAAAGAAAAAACATTAGACTTTTCAACTACGCTTTTTTTCTACATCTTGCCACTTCCCATTGGTAAAAATAATCCATTAACAAGAACAATACATCTCAAAAAATTTTAACAATTTAACTGAATAATGTATTGCTGGCTCAGAAGAAATTGCACAAAATGAGATGTATTGATTTGCGCAACCGAATACGAAAGAAAAAAAAAAGAAAAAAGAAAAAAAAAGAATACTGTCTTGTCCTATCTTAATTTTCATTTTATTGCTGCACATATCATCATCATCATACACGAATGAAGAAAAATACAGGCAAATACTAAAAAAGAACCCAAACATTGCTTGGTCATGTCATTTTTTTTTCTCATATTCATGTATATAATATTTAAATGAGATAGAAAGAAAGAGAGAGAGATGTAGAAACAAACAAGAAGAAAAAACAGACACAAAGGCACCGATAAGCAAGTAATAGCGAACGCACACAAATTTTACAATAGAAGAAATAAAACAAAACATGCAGAAGTTTTCATTTGTTGTTTTTTATTGTTGCCAATATGATGGTGGAATAGATTGATGCATTTGTTCCATAAAATTTGAACCTTCCATTAAAGATGATTCTGTGGACATGATGCCACCAGTACCGGTCGGTGGCATTGCTCCTCCTAAAGTCATATTTCCATTTAAATCTTCTGCTTTCTCTTCTTCACGTCGTCGTAAACATGCAGCTTTAGGATTTAAATTACGTTCTAAAAACAAGACATTGAATTATGAATTAGTAATAAAGTGTTTTTCATTCTCTTTTATACCTCGAACTTGTTGCTCAAGTGTTGTTATTAGATTAACAGCTTGTTGAAGAATACCCAATTTTGTAACGGGTTTATCGTTACGCATATGTATTGAACACATTCGACCGAGTTCTTTGAATGCATCATTGATATCTCGTACACGTAATCTAATGTAGATAAAGACAAATGATTAAAATTTATGAACGATTTTAAATTCATCGTACCTTTCTCGAGCATTATTAGCAGCTCGACGATCTTTTTCTCGACGTTCACGTTCTTCTGGTGTTTCATCTGGATCAATACTACCCTCTGAACCAGGTCCACCACGCATACACGATAAATTTATTTGACTATTTGGACTAAGTGTCAATGAGCTTGAAGAAAGAAAATAAATTAGAATACAGCTAGTTTTTTTTAAATTGATTCTGCTGTTTACTTTCGTAATTTTGACGATGACGATGATGATGGGCCAATATGTACATTGTTTACACCACCACCAACAGCTATTGTTAATGGTGATGCATTCTCTTGTGAGATGTCAGTTAATTTTTGTTGTCGTAAATTGAATTCATTTAATTTATCTGTTGTCAATTGAGATGGTCCACTTGTTGTTGTCGTTGGGGGTGCTGACGGTGGTGGTGGTGGCTTATTTTCAATATCTAATTTAACTTTATCGATGGAGTCAACTTTCAAATCTGGATTCACAACAGTGTTTGCATCCGTTGATGAAGTTGATGATGATGTTGATGGAGGATTCGCATCTAGCATAGAACAAAAAAATAAATCAAAATCTATTTTTGTATTCTATAAACTACTATTATTACAAGTTAAGTATGGATCATGATGTGGATTTCGTGATGATGTATCAGATGTAGAGGATTGATGTAAATTTGATGGATGCGTCAAAAATGCCGAATAGGGTCTCGTGGAATGTGGATGGTGATAACCAGTATAGTAGTGATGATAGTCCGTTGATGGTTGCCGAAATGAATCATCAAGATCTAATCTTGGAGGCTAAAAGAAAAACAAAATCGAATCATAATTATATTTTAATTCTAATTTTTTTTTCAATAGAATTTAAGTTCCCATCACCCTGTGCTTTTCTTTAAATACACAAACCTCGTTTAAATTGAGCATATAGTAAGATTCATCACTTATATCGATTAGAGGTGTCTGAGTTTAGAGTTAAAAATAAGATAATTATTAGTTTTCTCTTTCTCTTATTATTTAATAAAACTTACAAGAGAATGTAATTGATTCTGATATTGTTGAGTTACTGGTGCTCCAGTTGACCATTGTTGACTAGATCCTAAAGGAACAACAACGAAATGAATTTAGTCTTTCCAATGAAATCTTATGGTATGTATATACCACTCAATGGTGGTGGAGAGACAGGAGTTGATGATGTCGAAGAGTATGGATGGTCGGATGGATAGATCTAGAAAAATACGCAGACACTATTCGTTTTCCTATTTAATACTTTTAATTAGATTTCATACAGATTGTAAGGCCTTGCCAAGAGCTTCTCCCGTTTGTACTGTTTGCTCATTGCCATTACTCGTATATGACGCAGTTTGTTGAAATCGAAAACTTGCCATAGATGGTAAGCATGCACTATTTGAATCTGTAAAAGATGCATGATTACCAGCAAGATCATTTGGTAAATATGTTGATGGTGGTGGTAGTGATGGCAACCATGAAGTACCACCTTGCTCATCTATTGTATAAAAACATAGTTAAATATCATTTTTTCTATAAATATACATACCAATATAGTACGTAGATTCATTTCCGTAAACTGATTTTCCAGTTGGATATCGTGCGGTATTCTCTGGATTGTAATCATCCGATGTATAGACCTAATATGAAAAAGTAATGATTGTATAACGAATGTCTATAGCCTATTAATATCTAAGTTGTTTTGATTGACTTCATGTGGAAACGCTTTAGTTCTTTTCCTTATATGATAAATCACAGAAGTACTCTCTTCATTAGGCATTTCCCATAGAAAATCAATTCTAATTATTTTTTCCCAGCGATGTTCGATGATGATTATTATTATTATTATTTTTATTTTTCTTCTCTTTTTCCAATCGAACCCATAGCGTATACACATTTGCCAGTAATAAACGCACATACATGGTCAAATTCTGATGATAATTTCATGCAAGAAATTAATGCGATATACTAAAATCAACAGTCTCATCCAAACGAAGAATGACGACATACCATTCGAGCAAAATAAAGAAAAACTTGATCGCCCACTGATTTTTATGTTGGCTAATCAAGAGAATGTAAGAGGAAAGGGTTCGTTTGTTTGTGCTCACTCGGCACGAGATCAAAGGACGTGCGAACGCAATTCATGCTGACATTCACATCGTTCGATTGAGCAGGAGAATATGTTGATTAGCATTATCTTTCCTTTTTTCTTCTTCTTTATCCGATGAATTGCACTTGAAGGCAAGCAAAAGAAAACGAAAAAAAATAACATAAAAACCTTTTTATTCTGCTTTTTCTATTCGTACCAAAGAGAAGGTGACAATTACAATTCGTTTTTTCTTAATCCGATATAAATTGTAAAAAGAAAGAAAAATTATATCAAGAAGGTCTTCTAATTCTTTATTAATTCTCAAGACAAAAACACAAAATAGAATCTTATATTTATCATACCTGATATGATGGTCGAGAATAGTAGAACATTTTGTATTGTATTGTAAAAAATAAGGTGATTATTTCATCACAGGCAAAAAGCAGAAGAAACAAGAAATCAAATTGACTTATAATTGTTGTGTCAAATAAACTCGTAGTATACGTGTAGCACTGCTTGATAGCACAGGAAAGAGAGGAAAAGTGATATGCATCGAATGAGAGGAAAAAGAAAAAGAGAAGGAGAGTCGATCGATGCGGGAGACCTTTCTACTGGAACAGCGAGATATCCTTATCTTGCGATGTGTTAACTAGAGGCGGGCACACGAACAGGAAAGAGAGGAACAAGACGTATAAAAAAATCATCATCATCTCTCTTCCTCTCTTTTCTTTCTCTTCTCTTTTTTGTTTGCTGCTGTCTTGCAGCCGAAGACAGAGAAGGTGAAATAAATGTAAAGACAAAAGTTCGTATCTCGAGCAAGCATCAAGCACCCGGGCGAATAAGTTTCTCCCTCATCCGCAGACAAACAACTGTATACTAAACAATATGATGGAAAGAATGAAGATCTTCCTTAGTAGTCATCCTTTTTTTTGTCAACCGCAAAATAAAAGACAAAAAGACCTATTCCTCACGCTATATTTCTCATTAGACTGCTTTATTTATTATCTATGTTTATGTTGTCGAACAATTACTATTACACAAGCTTCTTTCTTTTGTATATATTCACAAAGTCGATTAGCGCTTCTTTTGTCTTTCTTGTTTTACTCATTTATCATTGTCGGCAACAAGCAGTAGTAACAATCGAATATCTATTATCATATCTCACGACATCTTCATATAAAGAAGACAGCGGAGAGAGAGAGAGAGATACCAACATCGCTTCTAACGTTTATCACATTGTTTGTCCCTTATACATTTACCGCAAAGCATATATAATGTTTACAAAGAGAGGAAAGCTCGTAGCGCAGCTGGAAAGCTCGTTCGTGTGCCATCGAATGTAGATAAACACGACTATTAATTTTATCACATACACGACTCCGGTCAAATAATACACATACAATCGAGCCTATTGTATATAGATGATAGACGAAGCGAACTTCTCTTATTCTCTTGAAATTCATTCGTTCACAATATATTCATGTCACCCAACCAGCTGGTGCACATACCTTCTTCAATTCAAAATAAGAAAAAAAAGCAAGAATAGAGAAAAAACAGGAGAAACAAACTACGTTATACGAGAACCCTGAGTTCTTATGCAGATTTTCAAAGTAAAAAAAAGAAAACGATCTATTTCCATTGTATCTTCATTCATTATAATTTATCATCGAGTGAATTAACTAAGTTGTTCTCTATCTATCTTCTGACACACGAAAGATGTTGTCATGTCAGAAACAGAGACAGCAAATAATTATATCAATTACTCACACGTCAACATCCAATGCCAAAAACAGAAGATACAAAAGAAAAATAGTGATATTTGATAAAGCAAAAAAAATTACTTTTGTTTTAATTAAATACAGATCATTATAAAATAAAGTCATTAGAATTGCTTAAAGTATCTTTTTTACTTTTCTTCTCTCGTACTGGAATGTACTGTTCCATCGTTTTAGAAAAAACAACTAGGGAAATCTTCGTTTTAGATACTGACCAGATCGCTCTCATGCATGCGACAAGCAATAAATATATAATACGTCATTAACTTAACTAAACATTTAACAATTAAAAAGAGTGGCTAGGCATTTGACGTGTATAGTCTTACATAAAATAAGCGTTGTTACTTACATTTGTTGATCGACACGCCTTATCATCGAGTTTTTCTGTAAGACGAGAAAAAGAAAAATTATATAAACAAAAGTTAAATTATTTATAAACCTGAATATGTCAAATCATTAGTTGATGTTCGTGAAGCCTAAAACAAAGTAAAAGGGTGAATAAGAAAAACAACAACACTTTATCTTCATGATGATCTTACAGGATTTGATGAAATAGTACTCAATGGTTCAGATGTTATAAATGGATGAAGAAGATCTCGATTGCTATAATTACTATCATACATCTACAGAGGAAAAAAATGCATGATATATAGACCTATTATCATTGTTTCAAATAATACAAACCCGCTCATCATAAGTAGCTGATGGTGGACAATTATTCCAATAATCTTCAAACAAAAAAGATTAACAACACAAATCATAACAACTAAATGAAACCTTTATTTGTACCACTGTAGATTGTTTCAGAATTTATCGAAGGAGGTGGAATATGTGAACCACTAGAATAAGGTATAGTGGGACATAACATCTAAATGAAAACTACTGTGAAAAAATATAACTATCTAAATAATACTTACCGGTAGAGGATGACGAGATGATGATGCATTCATTATACTATTTGGAAAACGACTACGATATTTCACCTTTAACAGAAAAAAAGATAGATAGAGAAAAATAATTGATGTTTTAAGTGTTTAATCAATATACCGCATTGAGATCGAGTAGATCGCTGAGTTCTTTATCATTATGTAGATTCATTGTTAGTTTACTCGAAAATCTAAATTAATAAACTTATCGATATTCTCTATCTAACTGATTGAAGATCGGGACAAACAATAAACAACAAGGCAGCAAATGGAGACAAAACTCGTTAATAAAAATTGACGAACAAGATAAAAGAAGACATAGAGGGCGCTCTACTTTATTTTTGGTACTTCAAGTTAAAGAATCTAAGGTTATCCAGATTTAGGAAAATAAATTATTCACGGAACTATTTGTTTTATGAATATGGTTAGATTTGTTGAAGCATTATTATGTATAGTTTGGAAAATGTGGGAAACAATGAGTTACGTCATTGAACGAATGAAAATCCATCGATGTCAATTGAATAATTTTTTTCCTATTTTTTGCGTTAACAATAGACATTCATTCATACTCGAAACAAGTTCTATCAAAATATAAAATAGAATAAAAGTACAAGGGCAGGATAGAAGAATATCAATGTATCGTTGACAATTTCCAACAAATTCACGAATTCTATTTCATGAAACTCATGGGAATAGTTCAGTTCTCTGTTCGAATTGAATAATGAATTTGTTCATTTAGTCAAGCGAAATTAAAAGTTTTCAATATTCTTATTTGTTGAAAACATTCATCTGTAGGTTGACATGTAAATGAAGAAGAATAGGATAGCTCACTAAAAGAATCTTTTAGTAAAATTTGGTTTGTACTTTCACTAATCGTACTGTGCTTTAATTTAGAACATAATTCATGGCTGTAAGTGCAGCTGAATGGGCTTCACATTCATGTGATAGATGCATTGATCTTGATCCTATCAAAGTAACTTTCTTTTTCTTTTACCCAATAATCTTGTCGTGTTCTAATCTACGATTATTTTTAGAATTACGATAAATTTGAATTAATTGGTACAGGCGGTTTTGCTAAAGTCTATCGAGGTGTTCGTCTATGTGATAGACTTGATGTAGCAATTAAAATTGTAGATGTTTTATTCGTTTCAAATTCGATAGTTCAACATATTTTATTTTTATGTAGATGGACAAGCAACAATTAAAATTAAAAAATGCTCAATCACGTGTCAATGACGAAGTTCAAATACATTATCGCTTGCGGAATTCAGCTATTGTACAGGTTCGTATGACATGTACATATATTATTAAAGAAAATTAATATCATCCTTAGAAATAGAATTATATGACAAATATACAAAATAAAAACGGTTCTCTAAGTATTCTTCTAATATCATCCTCAAGATTCATCACAATAGCTTAATCGTTTTTTGTTAATAAAGGCTTAAAGATTCAATTTTCTACAAGAGTCTATTACAAATTTCATTTGAAAAGATATTAATACGAATATCCAGTGTGATCAATTTTCACAAAATAAAAACCAGTTTTCTATTTGTTCGAGTTAGGAACTAATGAGAAAAACTTAGATTATATTCTTGAAATACCAAAAAAGACTATCTTTTAATGAGCATAGTAAATTTTTTCTAGCGACATTTGCATTGAAAATAAATCATCTCTTTTTTTTGTCAAATATGAAACAGTGAAGAATTTAGAGTATTTTTTAAAAAAAGTACTCATCGATAAATGAAAAATGAGGTCAATATGACTTGCATGCATTTCGATTTCAAGATAATAAAATGATATATCAGTCTGAAATACCGAAATTCGAAGAAGACAGGTAGATAACGCGAAATAAGTGATAGGGTGCAAAATTTTTGAGTATCTTGAAATAAATTTCGCAAAAGTGACAATGCTACGCATTACATTAACTAATGACTGATTGTCATCTACTTGAAAATGGCACTTTTCTGTTTTATTGTAATTTTATTTTATGCGTTATCGATTACCGAAATCTTTGATTAAAAAATGAGTTTTCGATAGAATTGATTTAACTATTCATGAATTTTGATTGATTATTTAATATTAATGTTATACTTGTTTTTTCTCTCTTAGTTACTAGAAGTATTTGAAGATGATACAAACATTTATCTTATACTTGAATTATGCGCAACAGATATGCAGAAATATTTAAATATTCGTCAACAATTTACTGAAGATGAAAGTAAAATTAAATAATTTATTGTTAAAACATTTCTATTATTCTTTTAATTAAAGCACGTCATTATATAAAACAAATAGTAGCTGGCGTCGAATATTTACATTCGCATCAAATTCTTCATCGTGATCTCAAATTACATAATTTACTTTTAACAAAAGACAATAATGTTGTAAGTATTCAATAAAATATTTAATACATAAGCTAAATTCATAATGTGCTGAAATAGTTTTTAAAAGTGAATTCATCGTTCATAAAAGAAGTTCATAATAAGTCGAAATATCTTATGTAGCATCAAAACACGTTTGTCTAAATCAAATTTCGACAGATTAATACAATATCTGATTTAATAAATGCTAGTTGTTGGCATTGCTGCTAAAACTCTTTCTCACTAGATTCATCTTTTTCTAGAGTAAATTGAAAACTTCGCAACAAATTTTACACAGCAAAACTTTCTCGTTTTGATATCATGGCAACTAGAATCTATCATATTCAATATTTTCAGAATGAGAATGTTCAGAGAGTGTATTAATAATCTAAAGGAAGTTTTTCTAATCGACATTGGATAGTGATCCAGAAGATACCATATATTTTCTCCTCTACTTGTCTATATTCGATGATTAGCTTATTGTTACACATCCGTCAGATGATTTGAGCTCTCTATGATCACCGTTAACCTAGAGAATTCTGATATTAGCACAAAGAAAAACGATTCCAATTTATCTGTCACGAAAAATAGAATTAAAATTCATGATTGACTATCGCATTAATCTACATGGTGATAAAGTATTTATATATTTGTTTCTTTTTTTTGTAAAGAAAATAGCTGATTTTGGTTTAGCAAAACAATTAGTAACGCATGAACAAAGAAATTTTACAATGGTTGGCACACCAAATTTTCTTGCACCTGAAATAGCAACACGTAAAACACACAGTTTCGAAGCTGATATATGGTCATTGGGCGCATTAATCTATCAATGTCTAGTTGGAAAACCACCATTCGATGATCAAGGTTTATTTTGTTTCATTATTGAAAAATTAAAAGTAAATTTCAACTCGTTTATTTGTAGATGTTCTTTCAACATTGAAACGAGTTGCCAATGTTCGATATATTTTACCTAATGGTTTAAGTAATGAAGCAAAAGATTTAATTAGTAGAATTTTACAAAAAGATGCTAAAAAACGTTTGACATTGATACAAATTCGCCATCATCCTTTCCTATTAAAACGACTAATGAATGATCGAATAAATTCATCGAAAAATAGTTGTAATGTACGTAAAAAGATTTTCTTGTTTTGTTTTATTCTAAAATAAATTCTATTTGATAGTCTTTAAGAAGTGATAGTGGCTATTTTGATACATCAATGTCAAGTCGACAGTATACAAATGAATCAACGTAAAATCAAAAAAATAAACTTTACTTTAATTATTTCAAAAACCTTTTCAATCCAATTTAGAGTATCGAGAGGAACAACAAAATTAAATTCGTTACCACCATTAACAATGAAACAAAATCAAAAAGTGTAAGCTTATTGTTTCATTTTTAACAGGACATTTGTTTGCTTATTATTTATATCGATTAGAAATGCTTCGTCAGCATCAGTATTGAGCTCTAATAATTTGAGTAATACAAATAATCTTAGTCAACACAAAGCTATGTGTGAAAAGTTAACGCCATTAAATACACAACGTCTCGATCGACGACATGTGATAACAAAAAGTGATATTGTAGGTTAAGTTTTATACGGATTAATTAATTAATTAATAGAAAAAGAATATTTGTTAGATGGATGTATTGGATGATGGTGAAGTTGTTATTCAACATCTTGTTGAAGTTAAAACTGGTTCAAAACGAATAGTCGATGTTTTTCGAGTGTCATCCGATGGACGGAAGGTTCAATTGCCATTACTATTTTTCTTCATTCTTTTAATATCTTTGTTTTCTTCTTTTTTGAAAAGATTATTTACTACCGTCCAGATAGAAAACAGTATAATTCATATATTGAAAGTGAAGGTCCACTTCCATTACCGGTGAACTATGAACAATATACATTTGATACATTACCTGAACAACTTCATAATAAATATCGTCGAGCATGGAAGTAGGCTTATCTTTATTAATTAATATTTGAAATGAAAATAAAAATCTATGTCTGATTTAAATAGATTTGTGAATATAATACGTTCCCTTCGATGTAAGATAATTATGTATACAAATGATGGTAAATGTCGTTTAATGGAAACATCTATCGAATTCGATGTAAGCTAGTTTTATTTTTTATAAGAAATAAAAACATAGTGATCAAAATAAATGAAAAAAAAAACGAGTAGAATTAATGTAAAAAGAAATTTTTTTCTATAAAAGTGTTTTGTGGTTCCCATGAAATTTTTATTTAGATCTATTTTTGTAATAGACAGATTTGTACTTGATGTGAATAGTCATTCTCTGAAATGCTGTGTGTGTTCAAATGATGCAATATGGAATGCCATTAATTATTATCAAAGTTTATTTAAATGACAGATAACTCTTTTTTTCAAAATAATTTCATCCTACATATTATCTATGAAAAATATATTCTCATGCGTCCTCTTTGTATTGAATAAAGTTATAGATCAGTAATTTCTTAGATTCTTTACTTCTTGAACTTTTAATTCAGTATTTATAAGTTTTGACTGAATATTTGTTACAGTGTTTATGCAACGCCAAATCATTCTTTGTCATGTGTTGGTGAGATTTTTTTCAAATTATCCAGTAAATTCAGTTCAAAGGATTGAATACGCAAATGAATGAACTACGGTATTTTGCATAAAATATATTTTCAAACAAAAACGGAAATTACAGCAACTATGCTATAGCTCTATTCATCGGTACCAATCTTCAAGTTAATTAATCAAGCATATGCGAGTGGTTAATAGTAGTAAAATGAATTTCCTGGGCCGATCCAATAAAATATTTATTTCATTTCTACCTTTGTATTTTGAAAAAGATCAATTTCTTGCACATTTCCTTCAAACATTAAATCAAATTTGTATGAAAATGTTCTCTTTATCGTTCATTCGAATATCCCGGAAATAGAAATTCATCATCTAATCCTTTTTCGTTGTATTGAATGAAAAATCTATTAACAATCAAATTTATATAACTGAATCTGAAATTTTAATAAAGTCATATGCTTTTCATACGTGCATAGTATAAAAAATTTTTCATAAATTAAATAAACTCTGTATCTATCTGACTTCAAGATAAATACTTTCTATATGAATGTAGTATCACATGAGAACTGTAGAAAAGTATTTATTATTATTATTGGTAGTAGTAGTAGTAGTAGAAAATTCGAGTAATGAAAACCGTATTGAATATTTTTATTTTAAGTTTACTCATACGCGTGGAACAAAAATCTCTATTTATCGAAAAAATCTGGAACATCTTGATTCTCCATTACAAATAAAGCTAGTTGATTCATCAGGTCGAATGACGTCAATATTTAATTATGATGATTGTATTGAACACCTTAATGTACCACTTGATACAAAACAAATGATACAAAAAGCAATTAAGGTAAATGAATTTTTAGAAACGTCATAGATATAGTTTTATTTCATATTTTATTTTATTTTATTTTTAGTTTCGTGAATGTTGTTTGATAAAAAATCAATTGCTTGAAGAACATCAAAGTCAATTTCCTGAAGGAAAAACGTTTCCAGCTATTTTTGGTGAAAAACCTCGGTCGTCGTCACATAACATATCAAAATAATTATTTTATTTTAAAATAATCATAGAATACTATTTTTTCTACATAGATATTTTTTCTTTAACTAGTTTTCTTTGTAGAAAAAAAAAGATGAGAAACTATTGTTAGGTTTATTTTTTTCCTGTTTTTCATGCTCTGATTAAATGATTGCTGTATTTTCTTTGTGTTGGAATTGTATATTTTGTTTTCGAATCAATAAATGAAAAAAAACCTTTATGACAAAATGAAGATGACTAATAGAGACAAATTATTATTTGGTATTTCTTTTGTTTTATTGACTGTAGATAAATCAGGAAGAGGTAGTTCTATATTGTTTCATGCGCTTTTACTACTCGGTGCGATACCATTTTCTAATGAATACATCGGTGTGTGACGTAGACAAAATCTCATCAATACATTTAGTAAAAACGATTGAGATAATTCTTTTGTTAAATATGTGGTCACATATAAATTATTGCAAAGAATCAAACGTTATTCAATACTATAATATATATATACTTGTACTATCTATATTTAGAATCTTTTTTTTTCTAACTGAACTCTAGTTACCTGTAAGAATAAACTTGAATAAAGCAAAAAAAAACAATGGTACTATGAAATCAAGTAGCGTTTTGCTTACAGAATGATAGCCAACTTTAGAATTTCGTAGATTGTCTTAGAAATCTATAGAATTTACACTAACCCTCTGAGATCCGATGAAAAAATGACATTTGATTCAAAGAAAATTTTACATGTTGATATATCAATTTTCCTGTTTTCTATTCATTCCTGACAACGATAGCATCGATTGATTTGTCACTTACAGCATCCTAAAATCTAGAATTGTGTGGAGTATGTTCTTAAGAATAGTATTTTAAAACTTATAGATGAAACGTAAATTTTGGTTATGTCGATAATCAATATTGATAGAGAATCCCGCATTCTATCGTTTCACTGTGTTATGATGAATTCGGGATGAGAAGTTATTGTTATCTTGTTGTTATTAATACCAATAACAATAAATTTTTTTCGACAGCTATTTGTTATAAATAACAAATAACTTTTTTCCCTCAAAACTCAGTTCATTGTTTATATGGGTTATACCATGCGAATTGGCACTATAGAAGTCAAAAATTTGTTCTAAAGCATAAGCTCATATAACGGATGCAATTAAAATATACAGCGAGCCGAGACAAGATCTTTTTCAAAAAAAGTTATTTGTTATTTACTTGTTATTTATAACGATAACAAAAAAAAGTTATTGTTATTAATGACAATAACAAAAAAGTTATTGTTATTAATAACAATAACAATGAATTCACAGCCCTATGATGAATTATTAAAAGAATGAATTTTTGATGAAAGTATGATTCAGGTTTTCTTTTGTTATTAGCTATTGATCAGAAACAGCAGATTATATTATTTACCGTTTTCTGATTGAGTTGAGAGAGATCGAATTATAATAAACCAAAGATGCATTTAACCGGAAAACACTTAAAACAAAATATAGAATCAAGTGATACCTCGATCTAATCTATTTATAACTTTCATACAATGTAATTATAATCATGATGAAAATCTTACAAAATTGAATATTAAATTCGATAAATATTGTGTCCTGAATCCAAATATGTTGTCGGAGAAATATCTATATGATAAGATGATAAAACTTACTTATAATTTCTCATTTATCTGAGATGAATTCATGCTCTGTGCTGATCAATTATTTGAAAATTTCAGCGTTGATTAACGATCTCTCATGAAATCTATCAATATTGGAGAAACCTATAGTAGATTACTAATCAAGCTTCCATCGAATTATCCTCTGTGTCTTATGTTAGTTCAACAACGAATTTAGAGATCTTTTTCAAAATGTGTTTGTGCATCTAATATTCATGAATATGATTTCAAAAATATGAAGTTCTGTATTGTAAAGTCTTTATATCTGCATAGTGTCCTTGTTAATCAGAATTACTTCAATAGATCTTTTGTATTCATTTACTGACTTTCTCGACAATTTTCAACTAAATCATGGTTTCTTAAATGACTGCCTCTTTTTTCAACGAAAAGAAATGCATAGATTATGAATAATATTCACTATTTACTCGACAATATTTGTAACATATAAACAAGTATATGACGCAAAATTTAGAAAGAGATCATCGTATTATCGATAGGATATGAACAATAAAGAATTCCATCTAAACGATAGGTATTCAAGATTGGAAAATTGCTTGTTTTGAGTTTTTCTGGCAAACATTTCCAAGACATGAAAGTAGAAATTGATCAAAAATTTTTGATGATGAGTAAAATGAAAGTAAAGAAATATTTTATATTTTAATTTTGCCCAATAATCTAAAAATAGCCATAGCATAGCAATATGTAAAAGAGTTTGATATTAATGCGGGATCAAAATTACGCTTAATTTATTTTTATTCATATGATGATAAAAGGAATCAAAGAATGACGACACATTATTCGTTTTTTGTAATCACTTCTTTTTCAATCGAAGGAGTCCTGGACGACGATGTACTGTTGATCGAGGGTTAAATACACGATCAGGCGATGAAGTATCATCTTTATCGCTTTTACGATCGACGGCTTCCATTGCTGTGAGTAATGCTTGAAGCTGTTGAATGAAATTTGAATCTTTACGTACGTTGTTTTGAGGAAGTTTATTCATGTAAATTTGATCATCGTCGGACCGATAGGCAGCGATTTTACTGATGTTGATCGAAAATAACATGACGAAGACTAAGATAATAATATTTCTTAACAACATTATGTTATAGTAGTGTTTCAATTGATGAAATATATGATGTATTTTCTGGTAAAAGCAAAGACCATTTGAAAAGATTGGCACAATTTATATCTGAGCTCTGTCAAAATTCATTTCCTGTAAAATAAACATGAATTAAGATATTTCCCTCTATGAAAAGCTTTGTTAGATGAATACAACGGAAGAGAAGGAAACTATTTTTTAGAGTGAAAACTTTGTTCTCATTAGAAACGTATCAAGTGTGGGTGTGAATATGAGCATGAGTGTTTGTCTTTGCTCTTCACACGTACCGATACTCACATCACCCACACCTACAAACATGAACCATTCTCGAAATCAACAATCCATAACCGTTTGATTTTACCTATAAGCAATGCTCAATGACATATCGAATACTCACAAGAATTTTATCCGCTTAATAATCAAACTATTTTGCTTTCTAGTTGTGCTCCTTATAATATCTCTAATAACCTCAAATCTACATCATCCACATTCTCTTAATTCTCACCAAATTTCGTTCATTTTGTAATTTTATATATAGTTTGACACCATCTACTATAAAATTCTGCCTATTCTAAAATTCTGCAATACTATGTATACTAATATCAAATTAATTCACATATGTTTAGTCTACAATTCTAAAATTCCAGAATTCTAGAATTTAAGAATAGGGCCACGTCTCATTTCGATAAGATCTGTTTCTTTCGCATATGTGCTGGTAGCATGAGCATGAAGGCTCGTGAGTATTTTTCGAATAATGTTTAATAGCAACATGTTGCAGAACTACGATTTACACTATTGGAAAGAGGAGATGAAGGCATATCGAACTGCAAATTACTGATTTTTCTAACAGGATTTTTGAAGTGTTGTTATTGAATTTTCTAACCTTTGGAAAAACACATTTTTATGAAAAAAATCAAAAACAAAAGAGTTGATAGAAAATCGTAGTAGAGATTCGTCTAGAATACGTATTATGCCCAAATAATTAAATTTAACACCTGAATCTTTCGCAGTTTGTAGATCATCAATCAGTGGTTTGAATGTGAACCTGATTATTGAAAATTCACTGTAAACAACTCACGAGATAGGTTTGTTCTTTAAAAGGTCAACTAAGAACCTTACAAAAAACAGGTTAGAAAAATCAGTAGTATATGGTGCGATGCGTCTTCATCTACTCTTTTCAATGGTGAAAACCGTACTTCTGTAACATGTTGCTATTAAATGTTATTCGAAAAATACTCACGAGCATTCATGCTCATGCTACCAGCACATATGCGAAAGAAACAGATCTTATCGAAATTTTACTATTATGATATTAGTTGAATAGTGATCAAATAGCATAGAAAAATAGAGCGAAACACGCTCTATCTATTGGTAAAAAAAGAAAGTTTTTTTCGATCTCTGCTTGAGGAAATATGGTATCCCCGTCACTACTTTTGGATTGCCCTAAGTAGTTTTGTTGAAAAATATAACTTCATCAAGATATGCTCTTTATTTATACGCGACTAACAGTTTAGTTTGAACAAAATTAAGCTCGTTTAGGAAGTTCGATGAATTCCGGAAATTTCCTCTTCTATTGTAGAAGTCTTCATTGTTGAAACAACAAATTATTTAATGAAGCATATTATTCAAAGATATTCGAGTAGAATGGATGAAAACTAATCAATCTTATCTAGACTAACTATCTAGTATCAACCATTCGAGTCGATTCAGATATGCACAAGTTTCTGTACGAAACTTGGGCTCTTATGAAACGATAAGTGATAAATAACAAATACATGATCGGTTATGTTGGTCAATAGATCATAGCAATCGTTGATTGGTATATATTTAAAGAATATCAAATTCTCTGCATCGAATTCAAATTAAGTCGATTATTATAAATATTAATATTAAAATATGTATTCGATAGTGTGTGAAATAATGTAAATAATGAAGAGTCAGTTATTCTACGTCAATAATTTAATATGTATCGTTTTTTTGATAAATAAATGAATAAATCTGGCAAGACTTAGTAAATTAACAAAAATATTGTAATCACTCTTGATTTAAATTTGAATCATCAATATCCATAACATGTTCTCCTTGTGATTCCCATGGTTTCACTATTCCTATCGGCCATCGAAGTAATAATAAATCAGTCGATGAAGCAAACTCTTCTGCTGCATTGCTATCTGGCATTGGTGTTAAAATAAAATAATCGTATGAATTTGAATCAGTAAATAATTCAGTTGTTAATTTCGTTACTGCTTGATATTCTTCCGCTGTTGTATTTTGAGTATTATTTGTAAATTTTTCTAATGATGGATAAATTAATGAATGTGAATTCAAAGGTTGTTCAATAATATTTGAAATTGGCTCTTCTTTCTCTCGATCATCTGCAATCATCATTAAATAATGCACAAGTTCACTGGATGGTGATGTATTAGTCATTAATTGAGAAACTGTAGACATCTTTTTTATTTTTGATTCTTTGACTTTTTCATAAACTTCGAAAATTTTCGATAGAGCAATGCCAGATACTCCTCCAATAAGCTTTCCACTAATGCTACCAACAAAACCGCCAACTGTAGCGCCAAGTATTGGCACTGGAATCAGTATTGTGCCGACAACTGTACCTGCAGTTCCACCAACAACCTATTAAATTATAATATAAACGAAGTTCTTTTTTTCCTTTTTCCTAATATTCAAACTTACAGCTGTTGATGCTGATGTAACTCGTCTTACAACATATTTTTTCAAAGCAACATCACTTAAACTTCCTTTTTCCCGTTCATGTTTTTTATTTTTTATATCAATAAATGCTGATATACTTTCCACAGCTGTGAATATAACTCCTGATCCAACAGCACTTAAAAATTGGCCAAATGTTCGTACACCAACTAAAGCAACATCTTTTACTAATAATGCTGTGGGATCAACAATCAATAAAGTTGCAGATTTCTCTTTAACTAATCCACGAAGTTTATATATTTGTTCAGAATAATGTTCACCTGTTCGACACCATCGAGCCCAATGTTCACAATTATTTCCTAATAATGAATAACCACGTCTGTCAAGTTGTGAGAAAGCTCGTTCCAGTGTCTCTTTCTTTGAAAAACATGGAATATTATCATAATGATGTAAATAAATATCTTCACTTGTACTTTCTATTTTAACAGGCCATTCACTTTCAATGATTGCAGCTATATATATTGAACCTCTCATTAATGCAGTACGTGCATGTTGTAGTGTATTAAAATAATGTATAACACGAAGATAGGTTGTACGTGCTTCACAAACAATACCGTGATGTGCATAATATAAATCAGTTTTATAAAAACTAATATGATCACCAGGTTCAAGCCGATTTAGATCTGTGATTTTTTCTTTACGAGTATGCTGAAAAGGTCGTTCTTGGTGGATAAAAGTTTTAATGACTTCTAAATATATATATATATAAAAGGGAATCGATCAAAAATAGTACATATATAAGTGACCTGTTACTTGTTCTTTGAATTCAGGTAGTAGCCGATATCTATCAGTCATCGTCTCTTTTGTTTTTATAGAAGTAAACAAAATTTATTTTGGCTTTATACTTTACTGTTGTGTTTTTGCGTTTGAGAAGAAAATTTGCATATACTTTATCGTGTACTTTCCATGCATGATATAACCTTTATTTTATAGAAACAAAAACAAATCATGTGGTTGACTGTAGTAAGGACGTCTATAATTTTGTACTGTTCTGTTTTATGCATATATTTCTAAACGCTAACGTCATCAATGTACGGCGTTATACCTCTTCATACAAGATGAATAACAATATCGATGTCAATGATTATTCATGTAGTACTTTTGTTTAATATCAGAAATCATTTCAATTTATATATCGTAAAACAACGCCTATTATAAGAACTTACATAATTCTATCTATTTGTTATAGAATATAGTGTTGAATAGGTAACTAATAAATAATGACGGTGAAAATCTCTTTATTTCATAAAAATAATCATTTATTTAACATTATCATGCAAATACTACTGACTTATATAACTTGACAAAGTCTCTATTAATTTATATGATTACATTTCAATCGTTAATGTCAATGGTTATATAATTGATATAAGGTTAATCAATTATTTACTTCTTATAATCTTGATCTACTACTTGACATGAGTCATGAAGAGTAGAATACAATTCCTAATAATAGATGTGTTCATTGATGAATAATTCGACTTTCTAGAAAAAAAAGAAGTTTCGAGAACTATTAGTAATAAGTTTGTTTTTGTGTAACATTTTACTGCAACTCATCGAATAAAAAGATTCTATGGCAGTAATATAGAATAATGAAAATAAGAAAAATTTAATTTTGTCTTAGTTTAATAGTCTCGAAAAAGAGTCGCACCTTTCAATAAGAATGAATAGATGTAAAAGACAATAGTTGTAAATTAGTCTAATATTTCTTCGATCTTGACTACTGAACGAGTGGTTCTCTATTTTATATTCACAGCAAACTAATGACATCGAATGTAATGTCTGGTTGAAAAAGATAATTAACAAAATGGTCCCCGCTGATACTTATTGATTAATCAAGTAGATGTCACTATGTTTACAACATTTTATTTTGCTTAAAATAAAGAAGTTAGGAAAAAAATTGAATGTTTTTAGAGGTGATTTATTTGAAAATTGTATCATGTGATAAGTTCTTTTTGGCATTAGTTCAATGTCATTCATAGCAGAATCTTGAAGGTCAATACATGGAACACTGATACCTATACCATATTTTCAAATAGTTACATTTTTGAGTATTGAAAATCGTACAAAATAACTAATTTTCTATGCTCCCTTGGAATCACACTGAAAATTGATCCATCTATGTTTATCGCGTTTCTTATTTTCTAGAAAACTCTTTGTTATAAGACAAATTTCAAATAAATAAATCAGCTTGTACATTTTATTCTAACCTGAAGACAAGCATCATCATTATTATAACATAAGATATTGCTCAAAAATATTGATACTCAAAGAAGTAAATATAAGGTTCCGAAAAACAAATACCAGTATATTATTTATTTAGCGTGTATGTTAGGTAGTGGTGCTATCTTCGACTACTACCTATCTACTTTCTGTTAAGTCTATTGGTTATGAGACCGATTAATTGGTTTAACATATGTATGAAATGTAAAAGAGTAGTAGTTACAGTTGTTGAAGTGATTCTAGTTAGTTTTATTTAAAAAAGTAAAGAGTTAGTTAACATAACCAACTAACAATGTAAGAATTTTTCTGTTTTGATTATCAAATACATAAAAAATCAATATCAATATCAATTTTCATATATAATTAAAATATTTTACATAATTTTTATTCTGTAGTTTTATTATGTCAAATCTGAAAAACAAAATACACCCACACCCCACACCCCATTACTGAATGTATACATGTATATATATATATATGTGTGTGTATATATATATATATATANNAGAGAGAGAGAAATATATGTAAAGATATTTTATAAAGTAGTGAAAATTTATGCGTTTTCGTTGTCGCTTGTCGGTGGAATGTCACATCCATCAACCAATAAAGTATAATGAAGTCCATTGTTACGCCTACCAGAAGAAACAGCTTTTAAAATAGTTGGATGACCTGCAATATCAAAAATTGTTTCAGTGCCTTCATCCGTAAATTCAGCTTCAGCTTCAACACGTTGGCCATTAACCCATAGATCAAGTGTATCTTTTTCTAAGACAATACGATAGTCTATTCCATCAAGTTTTAATGTCCACGTTCGACTTATTTTCGAGCGGTTTTCACTAAATTTTTCTAATGGTTTTCCATCAACATCAAGTGAATATTCATAGGCAAACCCGCTAACAGCATCAATATTGACAGTACACTGATGTTTACCAATTTTAAAAGTTTCTTTACCAACAAGTTTAAAAAGCCAATCATGACGAAGAACTTCTTTATTGTCAACACGAACTACACGTTTACCTGATGTTGTACCACTAAAAACAAATTTTTAAATGAAAAGATTCAAATTGAACAAAAAATATTTATTTACTGTTCGAATTCTACTTTATGCACGCCATCTGAAAGTGCAACTTGCCAACTTCCGACGACGTCACTCATTGTTAAACAAAAAAAAAGATTAATGACGAACAATTGCTCTATGGTCTTGATCCACTCACTCATCAATTATTTTGTGACTATGACTACGGAAAAAACGTCAGATGTCGCTGATGAACGTCGAGACACAAATGTTATTTAGAAAAAAAACTAGACGATGCAGAGACTCTCCAAAGTTATTAACTAAAGAAACAAATATTTAGCTTCATTTCAATAAAAAAAAAGAATTTATAATTCTATAACAAAGTCTATTTTACCTAAATAGATATTCATCATCATAGCATGTATTTTATTTTGGTAGTTTGGCATAGAATGAAAGGATAGGGGCTCAAAGATTTTCAAATACCACTACAATTCATTCGCGGAAAAGGCCTGACTCCACTACTAAGCTGATTATGGAAAATAGTTGAAATCTATCTAAGATAGAACCTTTCGTTGAATTATGATAGCGAATCCAATGGCTTCTACACAATTATTTCATTGAAAAAAAATATTATTGAGTTTTACTGACCAGAGCACCATCAACAACATAGACTGTCACGAAAATCAAAATTGAAAATAGTACTGATTATTATACTCATGATTATATGGAAAGTGAGCAGATTTTTATTTATCTTTGTATTTAACGTAATTCTATAATAATTCAGTGAAGGAGGTTTCGTCATATGTTCCTTCTTTTCAATCAATGTTCTCGGAATACTGAATGAAGTTATGCTATGAGTAAAATTCTTTGTTTTTTAGAATTATCAAATTAGATAACATATACATGAAAGAGATGGGTTCTTATTTTTTTATTGTTGTAATTGAAAAATGGATTTTGCTTTTAATATTTACAGACTATCGTCATCTTGTAATTCACTATATACAATTGATTCGTATAAAAACTAGTATCTTCATGAAATGAGCAACTACGTTTATTACTAATCGATAAATTAAGCGCAATATCATAAATGACGTTTAGGATGCTTCATGTTCATTTGTAGCCTATGTAAAAGCAAAGTGAACTAAAAGTCACTTTTAATCACGTTTAATAGTAATAAAGTCAAATAAAGTAACTTCTCGTACTATTTTTCACTTTTTATCGTACTTTCTGATAATTTTTCCATTTTCTATAGTACTTTATCATAGTGTTCTTACTTTCAAAGGTACTTATCCGTACTTTTTAGTCAAAAAGTATGAAAAGTACTTGAAAGGGTTCACTTATAACTACTTTGTCCTTTTTTGGGTAAAATTTTTTACACAGAAGTACATGATTAATATTCAGTTTTTTGATAACAAAAATAATGATCCAAAAATAAATTGAAATCAGCCACATTCCAAGCAATAGGCCTGATGTTGAATGAAAAAAATTCTTTTCATAGAAAAATCACTACTTGCTTATTTAAAGAATTGCCTGTACCATATTAAATCTTGAACGAAACTGTAAAATATTACAAATTTTATATTTTTATACTTATTACATGATAAGAAATTGTTATAGTAATTATATTTCTCAGATATGCAGAATTATATCTACAATAAACCACACCAGTGCATTCTTCAATGAGTCCAAAATATTTCAAAAGAAAAACTGCTCAATTTTCTCACAACTATCGATATGCTTGTCATTGGCGTCAGACAGACTGGCACATTGATCTTTGTCATGATATTGTAGGAAAACGAACCCAACTACTCAGCTTTTTTCTTTTCGTGAGTTTTAACTGATTTTTTAAAGGAAGGTTGCAAAATCTGTTTAAGAAAAAGAAAAAGTCGTGTAAAATGCACAAAAAACAAAAGAAAATAGAGGGAAACGTGTCTGGACAACTTGAAATAGAAAAACAAATGGTGAAAACCCGACTGTTGTAAAACGTGTCATGAAAATCTCGATGTTTGAAGGAACTGAAAAAACTCTTCCTGTTTATGCAAAATCCCTAGAGAAACAGACATGCACTGTAGTCTGGTGTTTCTATGTTTGACTCGGATGAAGTGCTTTCAAAACAGGTTGTCTTAATTTAAAAAAAATAGATTGTGAAATTATTTCGCACGAGAAGCCACAATGGAGCTTGTCTACAGAACGAAGTTAATATTTGCAACCTTCAGAAAAATTGAAAAATAAATCTTCCCTATTTTCAGCATAAAAACTAATTCAATCCAAATCAGAAAAAAAAACAAATAAAAAGAGAAGAAGGAAAAATATTTTCAAATCGAATGCATTTTCAGTCGAAAATTTTTCACGTAATGAAAATAACTCGAAGTATTTCATTAGCTCCATATCCTCCTCGTGTGCGTCGTGTTAGTCGATATGAACTTCAAAAGCTTTTTCCAAACTATAGATCGAATCGTGTATCATCCCAAGAATCTTTCAATATTAATGTATGTTGAAAATATTTTTCACGATTTTTTAAAGCATTTTATGATATTTGATTTCAGCTACAAAGTAGTCAAGTAAATCATCGGTCATTATCATTCAATGAAAGCAATTTCATACGCCAAAAACATCCTCATTCAAATGAAAAACATGAATCTGTATCGAAAAAATTGAAATTAAGAAGGTATCAATAATTATCTGGTTACCATTTTTGATTTCGTCCAATTACTGTATCATTAAAGTCTTTCATTTCCTTTCCTAGCTTACTTACTCGCATAGCGAATACAGAATGCGTTTTTCAACCATAGTTTTCTCTAAAAGTTTGTCATTTGATAATTTTAAAAAAGTGCTATTTTGTTTTACTTCAATAGTAAACTATTTCTAACATGGTGTACAACTCTCGGTGTTACTACCGTCTTGATTCTATTTGGTGCTATCATTGGAACTATAATACTCTTGATTATGAAACTTAAGTCATTTATTTTGATCCTTTGAAGCCTCCTGTACAGTTATTGCTTGAGCATCTATTATAGCAACGACGGTAACTACGTCAACTTCTACAACAGCCACCAATAAATCTTTATCATTCCATATGAAAATTTTTAACTTGCTTTATTTGTAGCATTGACTAGTACTACAGCTACAACTAGCACTAGCACTACGTCAACAAGTTGGTTCATAGGCTCTCTTTTTACAACTAAAACAGTAACATTTGTTTTAGCATCAACATCAACTAGTACAAGTAGCACCACATCAACAACGAGTAGTAGTAGCAGCACAAGTTCCACATCTACAGCCAGTAATTGGTTCTTCAGGGCTTTCTCTTCATTAATTGAAGCATTTGTTTATCTAGGTACAACGAGTACTTCAACGACTTCGTCAACCACGTCTACAACAGAAAGTAATTTCATGATCTTGAAAGTTTCAAGACCTAATTTTAGATAAGCGTGTATTGAAAACATAACGAATTGTCCCGATTTCATAACTTAGTATCGATATTGAGTCTTTTTCTTTTTAGATTGGAATTTTTATTTAGAATAATATTATAAAAAATTTTATCTTCTCATTTTAGCAACTTCAACATCAAGTACAAGTAGTACATCATCGACGAGTTCAAGTATGTTCATAGAATTTTTAAAATGAAGAAGAAAACTTAGATTAGCTGTCTTTACCATGACTTATCAAGTCTAATGAGAACACAAGGAAGAACTAATTCGATTTTCATCATAAAAGAAAGCAACTTTTGTCTAGTGCACACTGAAGTTATGCACAAAAAGTTTCCTCTATCTACTGTTAAGATATGAGCTATTATTTTTGCTAATCAAAGATATTTACTTGTGTATTGTTAAGATTAATCAAATAAAAATTTGTTGTTAAAATAAAAAAAACTTTAACAAACTGGTTCCAATTCTGCTTTCATGAAACATAAAATAGAATCTATTTTGAAGATTATTCTCATGATGATAATCTAACTGGTTATCTTCATTAGATTATCGAAAGTTGTTGCTAAATATGCATGCATAGCAACCACGACTCCAAATCCTCTATTAGGATCATTTAGTAGTATTAATTCAATAGCTAATGTATGGACACAAAACAACTATTCATATACAGCAGTAACATCAAGAACGCTAACACTCAAGTTTACTTTAATATGAAACAGTAAATTCAATTGGTATATAGATGACGTATCTGTGTATAACTCAACATCGACAGAATTACTGACAAATGGAGATTTTGAGAATAGTACGACACTTGTTGGATGGACCTCTGGAAATTCTGGTTCGTGCGGATCCAACACCGGTATATCGACTAGCAATGGCTACATGTCAACTCAAAGCTACGTTGACCAGTGTTCTGGTCAGACCACTTGGATACAACAATCATTCTCTGTCACTAATGGTGATATCTACAGTATTAGCTTTTGGTATTTCCTCGATCATGCTAACCCAGGACTTGGTAGTGGGGCTGTACAGTTGGATGTTACTATCAGTTGATTAGAACTTTAAAATATTCGGAATTATATTGGAAGTATGACCATGCTAAAAATGTTATCCTATTCATTAAAAAAACTTGTTAACGCAGTCGCTTTGAGGCTAAAACGTGAAACTCACATATGATTTTTCGCCTAATTTACTTATACATAATGCGTGATGCGAAATTTGCTACAAGACAATCGATCAGTAGAAAAAAATGTCTTGTTTAGTTTTTGCATGCTTGCTAATATCTGTAATGCAAGGTGGTGTCTGTAAGTGGGTCTCTAATGGGGTGTAAAGGAATCTATAATGGGAAGCAAGGGGTGAGGTCTGTAATAGGGATGGAGGGGGGGGGGGGGGNTGTGACGGCACCGTGTGTCGTCACATGTCTTGTTTCTGATTTCGCGCGAGTTTCTCGCTATATGTTCTTTTTCTCTCTCTCGTCTTCATCGCTTTGTCTTTGTCGCGTTTTGAAATTGAATTATGTTATGTTTGGCGCGTCTAGTCAGTTGATACATTTTGTTCTCTCTATGAGAGTGTGAAAATTATTACAAGAGCTTAAAGATATATATAATACATTATTTGATTCTATCTAAAATATCAACTATTAGAAGAATCATTATTCGTTTTAATCTTAATAATTATATGAAACAACACAGCCGAATTCAATAACATCGCAGGGGGGATGGAGAGTCGCAAAAATCTCGCTTTTAAACTTACACTCACCATTTTCTTCAAAAATATATGTAAGCTCCACAAAAGAGCTTGATAAATAGAATATCAGCGTTTGTTTTTTCACACCTTTCATTCTATAATTAATTTTATAATGAGTTTTAATGTAAACAAAATACATTTAAAATAAAATAAATACGGTACAGAGTACGTTTTTAAGTGGTGTTGAATGTGTTTATATTTCAAAAATTTAAATGCTTCTTCAGTGACACATCTATAATTTCAACTGTTATAAATCTCTAGCTTGGTAAACACTGTTGTTTGTATTTTTGATGAAATAGAAGGTGTACAAGGACCGATTTCATCAATGATTTAATAAAAGAAAAAATGTTTACTAATGGTAATGAAATATCAATACTTTTATTTCCGATTAGGTTTGTTCGAGAAGAAACGATTATTTAATATTTATTACATAAATATCAAATACGATACGTAGATAATAAAAATATCGTGCTTGTTTTTTTATTTGTTCTGGTTGTTTATTGATATCAACGGTATTTTTTATAGAATAGTGAAACGAACAATTGAAATCTCTGCTTATTATATGATACTTTTACGTAAAGTTACTTTCTCTTTCTCTAGAACTTGCTGAATGTTTTACCTGAATTCTATTTACCTTGTCATCTTAAATGGTAGTAAGACGAAAGAAATCAAAAAATGTTTTCGCTATATTACTGTCACTTGCACTATTCATAGTCAACGATATAACATCAATGAAGTAGCAAGAAAGATACTTAAACTAGCGGCTGCTATTAAATATAAATTTTCTGTCATGAGATTTTCATCGGTTAAAAATAAATATACGATTATAAATGAAATTTAACAGTTATTCTTTACTTCTAGTAATTAACAGCAGTTGAAAAATATTAGTCCGTATTTCAATTGCTATAATTAAAAATTTATTCCGTTAATTTTATCGTATCAAAACATAAAAAATAGTTGTATTCAATTCGTTGCAGTATAATGTTTAAAGAAAAAGACTTTCCAGCTTATCCTTGACCTACAGCAGTTGTATACTGTACAGAAACAGTATAGCCATCCTTATGAAATGAGAATGAATAATCAAACAGTACGTTCATCGACACAATTAATTCGTTTGTAATTAGATAACTTTTCGAAAGTTTCAATTCAAGGAAATGATGCTTTCTATAAAATTATAGGATCGATATCGAGAAGTAATTAACTCATCATATTGTTCATACCAAGATAGATATGAAAATCATGAATTATAAGACAGATGAGTAAAAAGTTTTTATTTGAAGCGATTTTTAATTGAATTATGTTAGTATTTCTAATGAACGATATTTTATCAAGAGTAGACGGTGTATTGTATATATATATTCGTTCTTTTTGATCGGTATCGTGTTTATATCCTATCTATATATAAAACATTGACGCGTATGATTTATTCCCATATGAAAAATTTCATGCAACACAACTTTTGTTTATTTTTACTAAATATATACAGCAATTTATCTAGTAAAAGTGATACATTAATGGTTACTAAATAACCGTAGTTGAATGTTGCGAATTTGAAGTCGTTCTAAGTAGTATTGATCTTCGTTGACATCTTAAACACATCAATTGTTTGATTTTTTATGTAATCAGTAACAAAAATATTAATAATCATAAAAAAGTAGCCCAACTTTCAGCAACTTTGAGTATTGCAATAAGCTGTACATACTCTATTGGAGGACAAATAAATTGAGTATGAATAAAAAAAAAGAGTAAGAAGGACAATTATATATGAACCGAGTGATAAGAACAATGATGATTCGTTTGAGCATGACTGTTTCTCGACGCATTATTTGTGGGTAAACTAAACTTCGTCTTACTCTAGTTTTAATGCGTGTAATATAAAAACAATGTTGATAATCGATAAATGGTTTAAGTATACATTAGTATATATTTATATATGGAAAGTTCACACTAGAATGAAATTAAAATTCCAAATTCTTTTGTAGATTAATCATTTGCTCTATTAATAGTTGTCTCAGCATAAAGTATTTTGACGCTTATATTTATTACTCGTTTAATGGCTTGTTATTTTCCTCTAGAAGCTTTCAATAAACTTGATGTTATTCTACAAATACTTTTCGACAATACATCCTAGAATGAAAAAATAAGAAGCAAAAAATCGTGTGTTGAAAAATTAAAATAGAGATTGACTTATGTCTCTGAAACCATAGCATTTTATCTTAGTAGACGAGTTATAAAATAGTGCGGAAAATGGAATTATCTATATTTATGATTTTCAGTATTCAAAACTTTAAAAATTACTCTTGCTAACAAATCATTATTCATTTTCTACCCTTCATTGCACAATTACAATGCTTTCTTTATCGTATGACGTTTTGCTCACAAGTACATTAACCGTAGTATTTCAGTCAACACATGGTACGCCCTCTGTTGATTAGCATACACCAAAAACATTATTGGATGAGTCATACTCGACAAGTCCTTTGTATCGATCAAGTCTAAAAGAAAACTTCGTATGTTTTTTTATTCGAATGTATAGTGTTCCAAATTTACTACAGTATAATCAACAAACTGTCGTCGAATTCAACTCAATTTTCTCTTCATTTACGTAAGATCAAGTTTTCTTCAAATTTCTCAACTTATTTTTTACTCCAGAGCTTCGAACTGCTAACGTGTCGTCAATAGAAGAAAAACCTTCGGTGTCTTTTTATAGTAGTCGAAAAGTAAAAACACGTTATGCTTTCTTTAAGAAAATACTGAAACAAATATTATTTTCTTTTCGTTATCTAGCGAATAGATCATGCACTATTAATAACAAACGGTCGCATGGCCAAAAAATCCAAACCAACACCAGAAAGTATTTAGCATAGTGTTAATTGAAATTGAATTAATTATTTTCTTTGTCTAGTTATTTGTTTGAGTGATGATGATGATAACAATAATAAAAACAATCAAATAAGTGTACCTATTGTAAACCCCATAAAGTCACCACCATCATCATCAACTTCATCGACTATCGTTAATGGTGATAATAAAATTGGAATATCTCAAGTATCCGATTGGATTATTCAACGTAAAGACGTAATGCGTATACCAGAATTAACAATGAAACATTCAGATTTAATTAAGAAAACATATGAACTTGCTTGTTCAGCAGTTTGTTTTGGTATTTTAGAATTCAAAGTTGAATCAGAAATTATTCTTATGAAAGAAACTGAATTTGAATTAAAACTTAAAAGTAATTACATAGAAAAAAAATAGAAATTATGTTATTTTATTTTTATATTGATTTAAGGTGATTTTATGGCTAATTTCAATATAAAATTAGCTTATTCAGACATTATATCATTCTTTTATTCATTTCAATCGCAACCACCAGCGGCATTTATTCAAGTGCGCCCTGATTTTGCTGATCTTTTTGCAAAGTATATTCCATCAACTGATGAACATGGAAAAGGATTTGATCCCCATTCCAAAGGTTAAAAAACAAAATAATACATATTTTTATTTTGTATAATTCCATTCATATAGATGAAAGACGACGTAGAATTGTTCTATGTCTCAAATCCTCACCGGACACAGAGAAAAGCAATACATCTTCAATTTATTATTATCTAAAAGCAAAATCTTCCACAATGGTACGTTAATTTCTTTTCCTCTTTCTAATATATGTATATAAAATAGTTTTTGGATATTCGTAGAATATTTGTTGTGTGAGCAGTTCAAGAGGTCAAGAAATCTACAATTTATCTCGATTTGCAAATATCAAGGCATTAGGTTCGATAACACAGCCGTTTGTTATTAATGCTAATGAATTGTATGTATTATTTTATAGAATATATGCTTTAAGATATCTATCGGTATTAGGATAATGGAAAACTTCTTTATATCTTAGTTGTTTTGAATAAATTTAAAATTATTTTCATATGAATAAAAGCTAAAACAGATCTATAGGTAAATTTTTGTCAGTTATTTCAGACAGCAAAGCTTTTCAATACTAGACGAAGAAATGCTGTATAACGACCATACTTAACTAATTGACTTGAATAAATTAGTGTGAATTAGTCCGAGTAGTATTATAATTATTACTGAAAAGATAACTTCTACTTCAACATTATTTGTCTTAGCTAATAGTTATTTTGATTTCAAGCAATCGTGTGTGTGATATTTACTTTTTAGGGCTTCAAAAACAGTTGGTCTAAATAATAATACAATACGATTTGATTTATCCTGTGATGATTTATTATGTTTAAACGAAGGCGAATTTCTTAATGATAATATTATCGATTTTTACTTGCAGTAAGCACAGAAGAGTATTTTCTGTTTTCCTGAAGAATTTATTTCGTTTCTTTGTCGAATAGATATGTTTATTATAAGAAGCTTTCTCAAGAAGATCGTCAACGTACATATTTATTTAATTCTTTCTTCTATACAAGATTAACGCGAAAAGGCAACGATGATATTTTTTATACTTCGTAAGTTTATTCTTCTACTGTCTATGTTTAAAAGGAAATTGGAATCATCGTAAAAATTGATATATACATTAGCGTTTCAAGTAAAACATATTGTATTAAGCTACAACGTTCGATTATTTTTACATGCTTCAATATGTTTCGTCGGACGTCAACTGAAAATGACATTATGAAAAATATATTTCTTTCACAACAAAAATTCTCTACCGATGGTATAAAGATCGAGAGTTGAAAAACAGATTTAAGATAATTATTAGTTTTATTTGTATATTTCTACGTCCGTACCATTCATGTAACTGAATATTGTTACTAGTTTACTCGAGTTTATAAATGATTGAAAAATACTATTGAATTGAATGAATGTTTTGTTAATATATCGTGTGGAAATACAAATTCCTAATTAGTATCAAAGGCAAGGTAAAATACATGTCTAGGACATTCGACAAAATATAATATTAATGAAAAAGAATAAAAGTGACTTCCAATCGAATAAATACCAAGTTTTCATTATCTTTTCTAATGATTAAGTATTATTATATAGATTTTTCGTTTTGGAATGACAATTCGAAGGAGGGTGAATACTTTTTGATTCATACTAATATCAATATTTTCGGCATGTCCAACTGATTTTATCATAAAATAAGAAAAATGACACTGGCAATGATAGATATTGTTGACGATAAACACTGCAATTTCAACATTGTAACTCTTCTCTGATACCATCGAACTAAGATTACTACTATTTAACGAGATATATGACAATTACCTGTTTTCTTTCGTTGCCTCCAATGAATATAGAACTCGAAATGATAGTATGCTTACAAAAATTGAATATCATCCTTGAACTTAAATTTATTTCATACTATTCATATCATAAAATTATGTTTGAAAAATTTAGAGCAGCCGAAAGACGTTACAATCGTGTTAAACGATGGCTTCGTGATGTGGATATATTTTCAAAAGATTATCTCATTGTACCAATCAATCAAACAGCTCATTGGTATCTTGTAGTTATTCAATTTCATAATAATGTTCCAACAGAAGGTGATCTAATTAGTGATGACGATGAAAGCCATGGTATGAAAATTAAATTAAATTATATTTTTTTTTAATCAAATACTTGAAGAGAGATATAGAATATTTAAATTATGAATTATCTATGAATTTTTTATATTAAAATTTAGAAAGTAGAATGTGAAGAATGAGAATTTAGGTTATTTTCTAGAGATGTTTTCTTATTATTTTTTTTTTTTGATAAGATATTTCTTGTCAAAGTATGTCATAGTTATTTTATCAGTTTTGTTTTTATTCATATAGACAATCGATCAAACATGAAGAAGAAGAAAATCACTGAATGTAAAATTCAAACAAATGCCAATAATAGTACTCCCGGTGAAGCGTCATCATTATGTTTAACATCGAATATTCATCCGATCGAGGTACTCGATGAAGCAGATGAAGTCACAATAAAAAATGACAATCAAATAAATCCTAATAGTGAAAAAGCTCCTAATCGTAAAAATCGTTCTCAAACACCAGCAATAATTATGTTCGATTCATTACGTACTGGTCCTAAAAACCGTGTTGCAGCTACTCTACGTGAATTTCTTCAACTTGAATATGATCATAAAAAGACTTTACCAGTCGGATCTTCAGCACGAAAAATATTTAATTTAGATACAATACCAACTATTGAAGCTGCTGTACCACAACAGCCAAATTATTTTGATTGTGGTCTATATATTTTACAATATATGGAAAAGTTTTTTGCTCATCGTTCACCAACAATAAATTATCAATTACTCTCAACATTTGAGAATTGGTGTGACAAGAATTCAATGGGCTCATCGAAACGAAAACAAATATTTGATACTATCAATCAATATGTTATTCCTAAAGAAGTGTAATCACTATTGGTTATTTAGCTTTGTCATCATCTTTTTCTTTTCATATTCTAGTTATCCGTATTACACTTCTTTTTTTTTCGTGTTTTGCTATGTATAAGATTATTTTTTCCTCGAATGTTATAAAGAAAACATTAGTACAGATAAAAGACTGGAAGATGGTCATCAATATATATTTGTTGATATATTATTTACTCTAGAAAATCTGCAATATTTATTACGTTTTGTCAATACAAATATGACTTCCGAGCAACGTAGATCTGGTAATAACAATCGACAACAGGTATAGAACACTATGTATCTTGCGAAGTAAAATCTAAGTGTATCAACTGTGAGTTTTAGAGATTCTATTGTTTTGTCATTAATATAAAATAGATTATTTACAAATCATCTTTCGATTGTCTCAAACTAATTAATTCTATGTGTAATCGAAAAATGCATGCATGTATGAATGGATTTTATATTAATACACATAAAAATGGACGTTGATGCTTAATGTTTCAAAATAAATAAAGTTATAATTGATAGTAGTCTTTGAAAGAGTTTAAAATATAGTCAAATTTTGATTTCTAATTCTTAACAGAAAAACGAATTCTCTTAACTCTTAAAATTTAGTTCAACCAGAAAATGTACATGAGCATTAATATAATTTTACACAAGTTCGTACTTGACACCTCATGAAAAGTATTTAAACTATCCTAAAGGTTACAGTAACCATAAAAAAGAAGTCTAAAAACAATCAAGATTAATCAACTTTTTAAATTTCTTTAAGCAAACAAAAATTAATACAAATGTGAATCTACCCAGAGAACCTTCGGATACGTCAACATTTGATAAATTGATGATGTATTTTACTAAAACTAATCCAGAATATTCCATGTAGGTAAGTAAAATTTTACGGTTAATTATGAATATTTATTTTATTATTAGATCTGATTTTACTGAAGCTTTATATTCTTTTCGACAAGATCGACAAACATTAGCTGGAATTTCTCTAACACAACTAGAAGAAGGTGTGTTAAATATAGTTCGAAACAAGTATCCGTCAAAAGAGGTTAATCGAAATACTTGTCAGTTTTTCTTTTATATTCGAATTTCGTTTTTTTCTTTTATTCTTGTGATAGAACGATATTGACACCAGTGAAACTGAAGTAAGTTATGTTTGTCTGATAAATAATTTAATCTTTGTATTTCTTTTTGTGTTTAGAATACAAGTGAAACAGCAAATGAACAGTCTGTTGCTGCTGCTCTTTGGAGTACATTTAAACGTTATCGAGAACGTGAAGAATTATCAAAAAAAAGCGCAAATAATAAAACTGATCAAGCAGCTATAACAGAAGATCAGTGTCTTATTTGTCTTGAAAATTTAAGTTCCAAGAAAGTAGAAACATTTACATGTAAACATACATTTCATCGAAATTGTCTTGAAGAATGGTTTAAAATCGAACGAACATGTCCTCTGTGCCGTAAACTATTACTTTTCAATGATGAATTTCCCGCTTTGACGTGATTCTTTTATAATGATTCATACAGAATAAATAAATTTGAATTATTTATTTTAATGAATTTCAGTGAACTGTCATATCTACGTTGTTGACATTCTTGGCTTGCTTTTTGTTCTTGCATTCATATATATATATATATATATTTACAGACTGGTCAATAGTTGCAGAAGAAAAAGAAAAAATGCGTCATAAAATTAAAATAAAGCTGGCAACAAAGTAAAGAACGATAATGTGGCGACAAACGAAAGTTCGTCTAAAAATCACTCAAGGTAGAACGACAAAAAAATCAGAGTAATACAAAGCTGAGCAGAGAAATAAAAAGAAACATAAGTTGTATATTAACAAAAAGAAAAAGAAAGGTCATGGACTTGAGGAAAAGAACGTTGGCGATGGTGAGTAAGAAAGAGAAGAGAGAAGAAATAAAAATAAAAAGAACTAGAATGTTGTATTTGACACACAAGGCGACAGCAAAAAAAATAAAAAGAACAAGAAAAAGGGAAATTTAATATTAGTTTCAACTGCAATGGCTGTTGTCTCGTTTCTACAGCTGATATTACTGCTCGTACTACTGATCTGTTGCATAATCGGTAAAAATGATTAAAACTCATATATCCTTAAGATACTTTTACAATTACATTTGCATACCTATTAGGACAAGTAGAAGGAAGTTTTGCTCGTCAGCGACGTCAAACAGTCGGTGGCAATAATCGTGACATAGGTTTTCCACCAAGAAACTCAGATGGATCGATACTTACAAACAATGCAAATTTTAACCCACCAAATAATCCAAATATGATTATATCGAACGATCGAAATAATCAACAACAATCAAATAATAACTTATTGGCGGCACCTCAAGGACAACCAGTAGTGGTCCGTAGTCGTGGTTTTTATGATAGTCCTGCGTTTAAATCATCATCGTTTTCTGGTGAAAAACCAGTCGGTTGGTTCGACACGAAATATGCAAATTGGGTATCGGATCAAAATACTGAATTAGATAAGAATAATAATATGGTTGCAGGAAAAAATGGAGCACCAAGCAGGTAACTGTGAAAGTATTCTCATTTTTTTCCTTCAATAATTCTATTCATTGCTTATCCCAAATAAGTCTTCAAGGCAAAGCTATTCAACCGAGAAGTGAAGATAGTGGACCATTATTACTTCAAAAATTTGCTGATCAAGCTATGAGTAGAGGCGAAAAATCATATACTTTTGATCAATCTTATGGTAAATTATTTTCAAAGAAGAAACAAATATTTTTGAGCTGATTGACTGTTAATGTTGTTTTTAGATCAGAAAAAATTAGACAATGTATGTAGCAATCGTCACAATTTTAATGGATATAAATTTGATCGATTCCAATGTCCATTGCCAACCGCTTCTGGTATGCATCGAAATAATCGATTTTGTTGTGGACCAGTAAACTATCAATATTGTTGTAATGAACAGTTAGTATTCGTGAAAACAAAATTTCTTTTCACGATTATTCTACGGTTCATTTTTTCTTATAGAGAATTCTATCAAAATCAAAATCAAGAATATGATTATAACAATAACCATGGTAAAAATCGTCATCCACACCATTTACATCATTCAAATACAACTCGTCGAATTCTTGCAGTTGTTTTACCTATTGTTGGTATTCTTGTTGTAGCAGCAGTGGCGATTATTGTCATTTTATATTATAAAAAACTACGAAATACACAAAATAATCAAAGTAAATCATCGGGAGTTAATAAATTGAGTGATAATTATTCAGGTAACTTTATTAAAACATAAAGATAATAGAGTAAATCAACAGAGAAAAACTTTCATTTAGCTGTTCCTCAAGATCCACCAGTTGAAAATACAATAACGAATCAACGTGAACAGCACAAAAGCTCTATTCAAACTTAATATCCGAAATAGAATATGTACATTTAATCCGAACTTTTCTTTTTAGCTAGTCTCTACACATTTATTAATTTTGGAACAGTGTTTATATTAAAATATTTTTACTCTCATATCTATTCTATGTATGGATTTTGTTTTTTGAAAAAGAATCTCTGTTCGTTTAGTTTGATTCCTATTTTAATAACAAATGATACTAATTTTTATTAAATTTTAACTTTAATGCCTCTAAATAATATTTGGCAGAAAATTTGCATTCTTCAATAATCAATCACGTAGAAATTACAACATGAATATGACGTGTATGTATATACATGTTTACTTTTGTATTACATTATTGAGAACAATGATAGATTTATATACAAAATGATGAACTATATATTTGTTTTCATCTACAAGCTAAAGTCTTAAACAGTAAGACTGACAGATAAAAGAGGAACATAATTTACTTTCGTCTTGTGGTTAGACTTTTATTTTTGGATACTTCGTTCACGTTGAAATTCGATTGATTGATGAAGTTCGACAAATGTTTGAATCATCAATAGATAATTACGATTACATTATATTACCGTAGTAGATGAAAGTGCTAATTGGAAATTCAATTGTTTCTTTCTTCATTTCGAAATTTAAAGCACAACAGTCTGATCGATCACAGAACTTTATGAAATTATTTATCAATGAATAGAATAAACCGATTCAATTCATTAGAAAACTAACCTTGCTGTATTCATATAAATTTGAGACAACGATTAAAATAAAAATTCATATTGAAAGAGAAAATAATCCAAATATAGACTCGGAAATTTTCTTTTGTTTGCGTACTATTAAAAACTCGATTTCTTTCCACCTCAATAAACATTTTCTCATTCTCTCATGCTTGTCAACTTTCAAAAAAATAGTAATGATTTCAATATCAACGTTACATCATACATTTATATATACTGATCTCAGTTTTTTCTTTTCAGATTGAAAATATCATTTTTAGTTTGCTTGATCACATGATTGCTATTACCCAAAATGAATGTAAATATTGAGATATCTAGCAGCGATATGTCTGCATTTCAAATAAATTGACTAATCAAGACATCATCATTGTTTGAACTAGTAATAACTTTAAAGTAGATAAAATTTCCGCTATTAGTCTTTGCTACTTCGTGTAACATTTTTTTAAATTTAATAAATGTATTTTAGTTTGAACCATAAAAGAGACATAAAAGTCAAATGTTTTGCACTTTTGTCTATGAAAATGTTCTCACGATAACAGACAAACGATTAATCCCTTTTTAAGGATGTCAAAAATAAAAAGTCCCGCAAAAATCAAGTTGTATGGACGTCACTAACCAGTTAAGAAACAAGATCAAAAGGATTTATCTTTCACTGTGTTAATTTCGTACGTGATAAATTGAAAGTATTAGAATATGTGTCATTCGACGTGTTGAAGGTGAGTGAAAGTGTGACTAATATACGAATCAAACATGATCCATGATTTTAACCGATAACATGAAGAAGTTTTGCTGGATAAATCTAGTCATATTCTTGAGCAGTCTTCACATTGTTAAGTAGAGAAGATCTGCAAATTAAAGCATAAATTATCATTTACTGTAACACTAGCGGACACTTTTAGATTATCGTTATTGCAGTTTTCATAGAAAAGTTTTTTTTTTCTTACAGATTTTAGTTCACAGATGTCATATAAGAGATAATTGAAAGCTATAGTCAAATATGTTTTATATTCTAAGCCATTGTTCAGTAGCCCTCAATTTAAAATACAATACTTGACAAGTGACCATTATTTAGTGGACAACGATTTGACACCATTTCTAGAATCAAGTAGCAAGCAAAACACAAGGCTAACTTTTGCAATGACACACTATTTGTTATCTTTTAAATGTTTCGACTTTAATTTAGCAAACTGTTTTCGTAATATTTCTTCTATTTCGATAGCCACATCAAGTGTGGTATTTGATTATGAAAGTGTTGATGTATTTGAAAAAGTGTAAACTGCCTGAATATTGTCAACATATAAATCTAACATTAGAATCTAAAGAAGTCTTTGAAACTTATCGATATCTCAATTTTGACATACTGAGCTCAAATAGCATTCATAAAAAGTCATATACCAAGAAATACGGTGTTATACATCGTTGAGTATTCTCATTGTTTATCTGTGTATCATTGGCAAGGAAATATGATTATTCACAGGCATAAAACATGCTTGTTTCTAACACTTTTACATGAAAATCAAATACGATCTTCGTTTTCTTTCTCCAGATATGATCAAAAAGATATTTTACTTTCACACTAAACTATCTAATACGAAAAACAATTCATCATAAATAAAATATATGGAGACTATGTATTGACTGAATTGAATTGGTTCTCCTTGTTTTCGTATCCTGAATTACGACAGAAAAAATGATTCATTCGGTAAGAAAATCAAGAAACTGTTTATCATCGTTGCTAATGACTAATGAAAACAGTTTTGACTTTAATTGATCAATACTGAATATATTTTTTATTAGAGTAAAAACCTACGCCTGAATGCATGCGAATGATGACAACAAAATTTAGTATCAATTTTGTCTTAATACAAAGAAAGGTCTTTTCTCATCTCTTCGTTTTGTAGTCTTCTTTTGTTTCGTGTATGTAAATATACGTGTAATTGTCTCATCTTTCTTTTTACCTAATTTATATTCTACTATCACAACATACAATTGATCAAGATGTATTAATACAACTCGACAATAAATGTCATCAAATGTAATCGTGCGTCTATATTCATGTTGATGACATATAACGAGTCTTTACTATTACAGGCTCATCTACTCAAATCTACTCTTTTATGATATTCTCAACTTATTATATCATTTTCGTGTCAAGGAAAATGCGCAAAATCGTTTATTTATCGGAAGTCAAACATGGCAATAAGGATATGCTAAATTGAATTCTAAAACTTTTTTACTGGTTGCTTACTCGTATTTAATCTATTTTCGTCATTTCTATGCGATTATCACAATTGTAAAAGTTGTTTCAATGAGAATTCAAAAAAATAATGTCTGTTTATATTATTAACTCTGATGTGCTTTTACGGAGTGTTGCTTACATAACTCAATTTGCAACATCAACTTGTTTAATATTCTAAAAACTACCAATTATATATATGGATACACGCAAAGGTAACAGTTGTTATTATCAAAAATATAAATAAAAGTTCAAGAATACTGTTCAATGAAATAAATCCGATTGAGTCTTTATTTGTCGAGTTATATCTACACACAACATANAGATACATAACTATCAACCGCATAGTTATTAAAATAATAGAAATAATAGATTGATATCGTTGTCAAGATGTTGTTTTCTATAAACATCCAAGTCGCCGTCTATTTCATAGCATAATGCTTGTTTTTTTTTGTATGTCATTACTAAAGAACAGACACTATCATCTAGATGAATCATTTTGTACATGCATACATAAAAACAATGTAAACAATCATGAGGGATACCAACAGTGTTTACAATTGGTATTACAGTTCGCTTTCTCATTCTTTCTATCTCATATACTACTATGACGACGGGCAAAACAATATTATGGTTCATCAGTATCTTATGGAATATTAGATTTTTTTTCAAAAATACCAAATACTAGTAGCTTTAATTTATACTTGGTTTTCTATAAGATGATCGTCGTTCAGATTTGAACATTTTCAAAATTTTATAAATACACAAGTTTAGTTCTAGTGAATGATATGACCTTGAGTAGTTTTGCAAGAAAATAGAAAAACACATGTTTTCTTTTTCTCCATTTTATCACACTACTTTAATTGTTCATGATATCAATGTTGCTGATCATTATTTGGTACTTTCAATACTTGTTTAGATCATTTTTTGGCACACATATATGATAATTTTAAAAATCGGACTTCGCATAGCATACAAAGTTTACTGCTTTTTTAGCAATATACATTTCTTTTTCAAAAACAAAACGTTCTCACACTATTCGTTATTATTTTTCGTTTGGCTTGACTAGTTTTCTTTTCATATAATGAGTATAGTGTTGGTTTTATTACATACAATGATCGGGAGAGATTCACATACAATATTGATTTTTATCATGACTCAGGTAAATATTTCCAGCTGACATACTACATGCACTCATTTACGCACAAACGCATACAAAACTCGTGAGTGGCGAGAGTTAAGTGTGCCTAAATACTAATGGAAAAAAATTGTAATATTTCATATCGCACTGAGATAACGTCATAAGATATTAATAAATTGGAAATGATTTGTCATTCAATGAATTAAATGTGAAATTAAAGTACTTTCTTCTTTCAGTTTTCAGTCATCATTTTTTCTGTTCAATTATTACCATTAAATTAAATCAAAGAAAATGATTACTAATCTTTACATAAATTCATAGTTGCATTCATAAATTATATTAAATAATATTTTATTCATAACAAAATGTTGGACTATATTCAAAATAATTTAGTTATAAAAGAAAATCTTCAGAGACAGGTGTATTCTTCAAGTAAAAACTAGAGAACATTTCTGAATTAGTGTAGATGTTACTACACATATATTTTTTTTATTGAATAGCAATCACTCATTAGATTATTTAAAAGATTTGTATTCAACATTGTATAACAAATAGAAAAATAAAATACAAAATCTTACATTTTCAAATTAAAAATTCGATCTTTCAATGCTTGAAAATGAAGATGTCGATCTTTATTGGATTTTTCAAACATTGCTCGATTTTCTTGAGCACGTCGAAATAAATACGGCTGTAGTGATTCCATTGGGCCATAGGGTAAATACTTATATGTATTATAACCAGAGTTAGCTAAAAATTATAATAAATACTAATATAATAATAATGAAATTTTATTGCTCATCAGTACCTAAAGCAAAAGCAACATAATCACTCATTCCGTAGAGTGATGCAAATGAAACCAACGATGAATCATGAGATAAATTGAAATCTTTCATTCTAATAAATTTAGAAAATTGAATCACTATCGAACTAACGTCATTTTACATACTTTTGAATAGCATATCGAATCGTATCTTCATTATGTGAAGCAACCATAACTCGAACTTGATCTGTATGACGTTTGTTAAAACGTTTAAATACTTCATCAAGACATGCACGATACATTTTCGATGTTGCTTCAAAATCTGTATTAATCCGATCTTCATATCCATATTCTTGTGCTAATCGACGCTCTTGTTCCATATAGGCACCACGTACAAGTTTAGCAGCAAATGTATAATTATGATGTTCAGCTTGGGAAAGATCATGTTTGACGGAAGCCAATGTTTCCTATTTATTTTGAATAAAAATAAATAAAAAATTGAGACTTCAATAAAAGATTAGTTAGTTACCTTTAAATAACATTGATATGTTCCGTATATGAATGCATCGTTGTTTTTATTATAATATCGTTGTAATTCATTTGCAAAATAATTAATTGCCGTTTGAAAATAAGTTTGTTCGGCGTCTACCATAATTGAAATTTTATGTTCAACACATGCCTAGGAAATGTTTTTCTTGATATATAAATTGAATTCTATAATAAAGTACATTCACTTTACTTGAGCTATTTGATTTAAACGAATGAGAAAGTGATAGATCTCAGCAAACTCATCATTGGTAAGGATGATACTTGTCGATATTTTATTCTATCATTATTAACACAAGAATTTAGAAAGCCTAAAACTTTTAAATATACAAGATAATATTTACCTGATACTTTTCAAAATATGATTTAATCGATTGCCGAAATGTTTCGACTGTTTTTTCAGTATGTTTTTGTTCTTGGTTGATTAATTCGAATAAAGGTGGTAATAAAGAACGATTTTCAATAGATTTCAATAATATATTAAATTTTTTAAGTACACCTGGTCGTATAAGAGCAGTTAGTTTTACGGCAATAGTACTATTCGGTCCACAAACATCATAAGATGTTTTGATACACTCAATAAATTTACTCGTAGCAAAATCATGCACACTATCATTGTGATCTGACCTAGTTATATTTAAAACATTTGATTTGAAAAATCTATTTCTAAAATTACATACGATGATGATGATGAAGATGAAGATTTATCAGTATCATCACTTTCGACACTATAATCTAGAATAGGCTTGACACCGTATTTTTGTAAACTTTTAATAACAGGTTTTATTTCTTGTGAAGTTTCACCTCCAACGAAATGACCAAAAGCAGTTAACTTTAGAAGACTTCTGAATAGTCGAGCACCGAGTATACGTTCACCCCATTCAGCAATCTAGTCAAATTTTTATAAACAAGAAAATTTTCTAGTTATTCTTTTTTTTCTAATGGTTTTTACTTTAACTTGATTATTAACAAGAAAATTAATTGAAAATAATCGATAAACTAAATAACCACGTAACAACTCCATACTGCGTCGATATCGATAGGCTATTTGGTATTGATTAAATTTTGTATCAAGTAATGGAAATTCTGATCGTACTTCTTTTTTTTCATTTTTATCTGCTGTTGAAGCAATCGTTGATTGAAAATAGATTTGTTTTGTAAATAATTGCTTTGTTCTACATGAGCAAATGATTGGTGTTGAGCGATGTAAATATTTTATCTAAAAAAAATCAGAAACATCCGTTACAATCAATAATCTAGTTTCAAAAACAGTTGATACTTACTGTCAACATGAAGCCTTGTTTTGCGTATTTAACTATATAAATAAAAAGTTACTAGACGATCAAATATGCATATATATATATATATATATATTTATCAATTGACCTATAACTATGGAGTGACGTACGAATGACGAACACACCCTCTTTTGAAGTGTTTTCTTTCGATAGTAAGAGTCGCAATTACGAAAGAACGAGAACTATCGATATTCTTCTTCTGTGCAGTCAAGCAGAAAAATAGAAACTTATTTATTTACTCATGATTGATCACATAAGTACAAATTGTTATTAAAAACGAAAAAAATCAGCTAAAAAGTACCTTCTCATTATTATTTATTACAATATTTTTGTTTTACTATCGATCAAAATAATACAATCATTTTAATAGATTAATCAAAAACAAAATGGTTTAAATTTCTTTTCAAACTTTTCTAATGTTTTCACCATAGTCTTATCAGATTCATTCGTCAATACACATTAAACTAAGTCACTTCCTAATAATCTTATGAATAATAAATCATTCATAGGAATGAAAACTTTTAATCATTTTTAGGAGCAAATAAAAAGCACATTTTGAGTTTACTGATCTTTATTTTCCTTAGATATATGAAAAAATTGACTAAATAGCGTTATTTTCAACGTTGAATATTTGGAGCATCAGTTGAAACTTGTAAAATTTCAGCCTATCTTCACGAAATAGAAGTAAAATAGTGATGATGTTAGAAATTTCCATTTCTTAAACGACTTTCTCCAATTCCATGTATAACTTTGAAGAATACCTGAGCAAGTCGAAAAGATGGTCATTAATAATATAAAAGATTTCTCAAAGGTCAAAATCTACTTGTTGAAAATTAGAGATAAGCAGTTTCAGAGCAAACTATTAAAGAATTCGAATCGGAATGTTGCTACTTCAAATTATATTGAAGTTTCTTTTTTCGAAAAGATGACGAAAAAGTGATTATAGCACATTATGTATATGACATTTCAATACATAGTCAACATTCTAGCAAAGGTTTAAAAAGCAAAATTATGATTTGATTCTTGTGTACGATGCAAAATTTTCAATGCTCTATTGATGAAACTGCTTGTGTATCGTCCATGATCTTCTAATCAATAATATTTATCCTCTGTTGTTTATAAGGTATTACACTACTGATATTAATCGGACATTATTTTCCTTAATCAATTGCAACACATCAGAGATATTGGAAATCAAGAATTAGTATATAGTTTTTCTGATTCGGTCACTTATAAACTGAACCAAACTAGTGCATGCACGTAACATCGTGCAACAATTTGATTAAAAGTGGTGTTTCATATTGTTAGTATAGAGCTTTGGCTGATATATGTTGAATAATGATAAAAGACAACACACACATTACTTGAGGAACCTCTCATGAAAACCAAAGATTTCTTTCAGCAAAGACGAATTTATCAAAAATTGTCCAGATCCTAATATTATTTACTACATATGCAATATACAGATAGTTTAAATCAATCATGAGATAAGTGAGGCTATTACGTTCTAAAGACAACGTAATGTAAATACTAAGTTTCATGAATCATCGAAGAACATTTAATAGTCTTGATATATGTTCATTTAAAAAGAACGATTTATTAAAAGTGAAGATTTGAGAATAAGTAAGATAACAAAGTTTGATTATGTGTTACCTTGCCCTCGATAATTCGGTGTGCCGCAGAAAGGTTAAAAGCAAAAATTTAAGGGGAAAAATGTCGAAAAGAAAATGGTCGAAAGGAAAAATATCGAAAGGGAATAATGTCGAACAATACATTTTACCACAAAAAAATGTCAAACTTCGAAATAAACGAAAGATTCCAAACGCGAATAATTCATGTTTTCTTTTCCCATAATTCTACTAGTCTAGATTTTGCACCTCTTGTAACAGTGATGATTAATATATTTCATATAAATCAAGTAAACAACGCCTGCATAAGAGTAAATAAATAACTAAAATTCTACCATTATGGCTACAGCTGTCGCATCTTCAGAAGATGAAACTCAATCAAAGTCACCAACGATTTCATTTATTAATTCACAAAAAGGAAGACAATTGCTAATAGCAAATGAATATATTTTCAAATTAAATAAAACAACAACTACTACAAAATATTGGAAATGTGTAGTTAATAGTTGCTCTGCTAAAATTCATACAGATGTGAATGGTCATTTAGTTAAAATAAATGATGAGCATAGTCATCCTTCAGAAAAAGAAACTATTGAAGTTCGTGAATTTCGTGAGAAAGTTAAACATTTCATAATCGCTTCAACCGTCGAGTTCAAATAACTCATCCAAATATGTGGTCGTTCATAAAATTTCTACAAGGAGAAGAGAATCGTTTTCATCATTTACGTATTCAATTTTATGCATGTTTAGGAGCAAGACCTAAACAAACCAAAACAATCGCAATTCAACGTCGTATTGAAAATCTTGGTCAACGATATTATGATGGCGTTATAAGTGCTATGGAGTACTTAGATGGCTTGTCATATACAGTGGCAAAACGAAAAAAAATAGCATTTTATATTTTTTTCTGTTTTATATTTTCATTTATGTTTTATTTCGATTATCATATGTTAGTATTAACGTACACAATAAAACATACTTCTCTTAAGTCAGAATTCTAAAATACTCTTTTCGATCATTTTCCACAACAATATATTTTTTTCGACATTTTTCCTTTCGACCTCTGGGCAGCCAACCGATAATTCCATTATAACAAATATTTTCTCATGTGTATTAGATAAGATCAAAACAAATGCTTACGTAAGCAATGACGCAAGCATATGCAATGTAATGCTCTATTACTGCCTATCGTTGATGGATACTACAAAGGAAACAAAACGTAATACAGAGCACATGCACGGGAAAGAGGAGATCTCTATTGAATGATGAAGACAATTAGATAAAAAGCAGTTGGATTATTCTCTATTTAGAGATCAATTATACACTTGGCGTGAATAAAGCGAAAACTTCATTAACAAATTTTCTACATTAATATTTAGCACAGACAACAATATTTCTGAATTCTTCTCGTATACGTATCGCGGGCGCATATGAATAGATTCTGAAGATCGCCATATTCAAAAATATCAATAACATATGATTCAATAATTTTATACAATAATCTCTAATTTTGAAAATTTCAAAAACAACGGTTTTTCATGATATAAATCTATCATCGACTATTGATAATATAACTCGACTAACTATTATCCCATGTTTGCTATTTATGTGGTACAATGAAATCATACTTACTATGAGTTCAACCTTCTCCTAATTTTCACTAGATCCTCCTTACAAAACTCTAGAAAATATTGATATTTATTAAATATATAAATAGTTCTAGCAGATGAAAAACTGTTGTATATCATCATGATTTCGTCTATAACATTTACTGAAGATGAACACTTTCCATTGAATTCAATGTCGTATGGCTATCTGAAAATAATTACTCGTGTATCATTTTAACAATCAGTAAAACGATCTATTATTACCTAGATTTCTTGCATATCGAAAAATACTAGTTGCTGTAAGACAAATCATTATTTTTCTCTCCTGTGCTAGTTTTTTCGAAGCATTGAATCAATCACATTACTTGGTACGTGACTTTTTATATTTATATGCTTTACCAATGGTATGATCATATTTAATAGTTTATCAAAGGCTTTCTTTTAATATATATTTCGAGACTAGTCCTATCAGTTCGAATTATTGTTCAGTATGAACCAAACGTTGTTTTATAACTTTTCTTTACATTCATGCATGATTATTTATTCATGACCTCTTTGGTTCTGTACCTACTCGTAGGAACATTTATGATACCAAATGAGTTTTCCAGATAGAAAGGTTATGTCCTAAAACTTTTATCATGAATATTTACAAATTAGTTGCTCATTGTTTCCATACGAATATATTGCCTCTTTCTATTGAAATCAGTTTATTTTTCTATCGACATTTTTCGTGAAAAACTTTCTACTTAAAGTTTAAAAATTACGCGATCGAGCAGAAATTTGCTATTTAAATTCTTCCATTAAATAATAAATTCTGTTCATATCATCTTGAGAAATACTATTAACAGTATCAACGCTACCTAACTAGATCATGATTATAATTGTATATCAGTTGCTTCAAAACATTATTGTCAAATTCATCATGAAACTCATAAATATTATTATCTTGACAGTTAGAATACCAAAGAAAATATGTAAAAACTACAGAATATTGCCTATTATTACGAAAGATTAAACAAGCCGATTCTTTTTAGATATTTTGCTGTGCTGATAATGATTGGCTGACATACATAAATCAAAAATTGTTAAATGTGAATATATAGTAGCATCATCGAAATAAAATTGAATAACACTGAATAAGTGACATTTTTATTCAGTAATAAAATATTTATACCAAAGAGTCATACGATCGAATATAAAGCACTTAAACAGAAAGCGTAAGCATCCTGTACTAATGAGAACATAACTTTTATTACGATTACTCGTGGACAGCTAAAAATCAACATATTGTCCTCGATTACCTGCACTAAGTACTTTTTCTAATAGTGCAAAGAAAATTTGGTAGATGTTAGAAGAAGTTACAAATAAACCAATTTCTTTGTTAGTTACTTATTGTTTGTAAATGTATATTAATGAAAATAAATAGATAACTTGTTTAATTCGCTTTACTGTTTTGAAACAAAAACAAACAAAACGCAAAGCTTAAAAATTAACTTGTGCTCGGTAATGATGTTGATGCATATTATTTCTTACACCAAGTCTCATATGTTGTTTATTTTTCCATTGTTGCAGATATTTAAGATCACGAACTTTTCGTTGAAAAACTTCTCCTAAAAAAGGTTCATATGCAAATTTTATTTTTGTTTTCTTTATAAACAACAAACCTGTTGTTCCTGGACCGGACCATCCGAGTGCTCGATATTTATCTTTAAGTTTATTCACAAGTTCTAGTGATCTGTCATTATTTCGACTTGTTAAACATTGACGATAGTATCGAACAAGTGTTCGGTGTCCAACTTTTTTGCCAGACGGTAACGCTAATTCATAACCAGCAGTATCAAGAAAGTTGCCATCGATTTCTTCATCGAGATTTTTCTCATTTGCATCTGGATGACTCGTTCTAAATGTTGTTGTTTTTCAAAAATACACCAAATTATTTCTATTCAAACTTACGAATAATCATAAAAATCCACATATTCCCATGCTGAGTTTGGATTTTCATCAAAAAGTATTTTACAGTGACCTTTATCAGTCATGTGTCGTTGAACGGATAGAACGTCATGAAATGATTTTTTATTACACCATAAGCATACATGGAATATACCAACTTTTTCATCTATCGATTCAAGAAAATAATCAATAAGAAATTAATTCGAATAATCGAAATAACATACCTAGATATTCAAATAAGCCTGTTAAATCTTTGATGTATTCAAAATCTGGTACGAAGAAACTATGTACATGTGCCATATGACTTATATTTTCTTCAAGACAAGATGATTTTAATGAACAAAAAAGACATTCTTCAAGACCTAATGGTGTACCAAGTATTTGAGCTTCACCTTCTAATGCTGATGCATCTAAATAATAATTTAATAATTAAATTTTTACTTTACTATCATAAATTGACTAATGCAGAAAATAGACTTTTTAAACGAAAAATTCCTGTTTTTAATTAATAACTTCTCTAACCAAATGAAATTTAAAATTGACGAACAAAATTTTCTATGTGTGGCATAACAGTTAAAATCAAATGTTAAAAATCTGATGTTCTTAGTGTTTTCCAAGCGAAATTTTATTAATTCTTACTTTATAGCAATCGATCATAGGGATCAATAGTGGAAAATAGATATTTTACTCATCGAACACGAGAAAAGCATACTTAGAAGAATCAACATATTATATGAATTTCTTTGTCTACTGTAGTAGACTACCAGATCTTGTTTTTTTTCTATTAATATACTTACTAGTCATTGTAGCCCCATCATCCATATCATTCCAATTATCATCATCGTCTTCTTCTTCGTCGTCGTTGTCGTCGTCTTCTTCCATAGCCTCTTTATTGGGCGGTTCTTTTGATTTCTTTATTGGAGAATTCTGATATTGATTTGGATTTTTCGGCTATAAATCAAAACAAAATGCAGTTTAACTCAATTCTTTCTTTTTACTTACAGGAAGATTAGCATGTTTAGCAACAGTATCAATGTGCTTATTAGATTTCATATGATTTAAAAGCCCATTTTCTGAGGTAAACACTTTACTACAATCTTTACATGTCAACGCTGTTCTATTATTTCCATCAGCAGTATTGTCTGTACGTTGTTGTTGAATAGATTCAACTTTTTCAGAAAATTCATTTGCAGTAATTGGACCAAGATCAGCTACTTTACGCTTCAGATTATATCGATGCCAATCAGTTTTGTAATGTGAACGTTGTAATTCCCCATTAATAAATGCAACATGACATGTAATACATGTGTAAGGAGATGACGAAGACATTTCTAGAATAATAAAGTTGTAAGAAATCTGCAGCAAATTAAATATATAAAATTATTGTGTAAGATGTCATCTAGTCTTTCACAATAATATATGACTTCGAATTACCAATCATAACTTAGAATAAAATAGAATTTTTTTTTGAGAAACTCTTTTAATGAATATTTGTTGATTTACTTACTTCAATTATCTATCTAGATTGATTATAAATATAAATATATAGTAATTCAAGAAATCAGAGACTTAAGAACACATAATATATATGTATATATATATATATATACCTATATACAATCTACAGTTATTGTTTTTTTTATTGAATTTCTGTTTACTAGTGACCTCTTAGTCAACACTTATGCATTTGAATAGATAAGATTTATTTAAAGATTAAAAAATGAAAATTCTATAGGAATATGAATGTAGTCACTTGAATTTTCCATAGAAATCAATTTTAATAAAAAGAAAATCTATTTACATCTAAGAAAAACACCAAATTGGAGTCTTAGTATTCTCATATACGCATTGATAATGGCAGCATATACTATGTTATTGATGTTTCTTTCAGACAGATTAGTACTCTTTTGATTATTCAATTTTATTTATTCATATATTATTCTTGAAAAACGAATATCGAAAGAAAACTTTCAATCGTTTACTTTTTATTCATTGGCAACTATACTTTGGATTTTAAATCTCAAATACCAAACAAGTTTTTTTTTGGATAATAGAACTCAATTATTACTAGTCTAGGTGAGTTTGATTGTTTCATTTTTCATCTGTATTACCATAGTTTTACCTTCACACAAGAAAAGTAATCCGTCCTTGTGATATTCAAATATGATGATATACAATATGTTCGATAAAAAATATCCAATACAGAACTCATTATGTAAATTGATTCTCCTTTAGTGAAGGATCTGTAGTTTTACTAGAATCTAACACTTCAATAGAAAACACCGCAATCAAAATCAAAGAATGTGCCTTTGAAGTTTATTAAAAATCAGTATCTGCTTATTGTTAAATTGTTCGTATCGAGAAAAATCGAAGTAAACTTGAAGAATAAGTTGCACTCCTGTCTGAATTCAATATTGATCTTTCTACTTCATAATTCAATGTATACTATATGAAAGAGAAGTGATTTTTGTTTTCTATGGTTAATCCATATCGACATTGAGAACTTTTTTCATTTGAATTTATTATTATTGTTGTTATTATTATTATCATCGATTGATTTTACACTATGATTAGAATTAAACTCATGTTTCAATTTTCATGATACCAATCTGATTTGTTTTTATACATTTATATATCGATGGTTATCTTTTTAAAGTGAAAATAATCTTTGAACGACACCACATCTGTCATTCAATGGCATCAATCTCTGTTTGCTTCTTATCACTAGGCGACATATATTCTCAGCTTTCTTATTCTTGCGCGTCTTTTTTTGTGCTTCTCTTTTTTCTTGCTCACTCGTTAATTCATCTTCGAAATAAGGAGGAAACTGTATGTCAAACTCGTCCCTCGCAGCATTATGGTTGTCGGGTACGCAGCGCTGTGCGACAAGACGAAAAAAAAAGAAAACGACTAAAGTACCACAGAAAAGATGACTAAAAATATGATGATTGCCGAATAAAACAAGAGATAGAAATGCTAGAAGATTATTTGCATCACCTTCATTTATATTGAGAAAGCTGTTTTCTTTCCTTTCCTTTTTTATTCAATCGAAATAAAATAAAAAAATATTCGTTGTGGTATTTGTCTTTGATATTCTCTTTCCCTTTAGGAAAGTATTGTCAAAAAATTATCCATCTTGCATCATGAACACCATTCTTTCCTTTATTAGACAATAAAGTTTGCTATTTTTTATCAAAAGCAACAACAACGGACATCGGTCTTTTCCTCTATTCATTATTTGTTAGTAGTGCCTGTTATCTAGTGGATTCATCTTGTTTTGCATCTTCTTCTCCTCTATTTGATTCCTTCTCTGTTTCTTTTACCAGTACTTGCGGTAGAGAACAGATATGACTGCAAAAGAAGAAGCGATAGATAAGGACGACGCCATATTGATCTATGTCTGTATAAATGTGTTTTCTAACGCACCCAAGCGCACTTCTTGCTTTCTTTCTCTATGCTTCCTTTTTAGCGTTCGTTGCTTATCGTCGACCCGCCAAGTAATCATTACTTGCCATTTTCCTTCTTTCTCTCTTCCTCGCTATTTCTTCTTGCGTTGCCGACTTAAATTCTCGATGGCACCCGACACTATAGAAGCAGTAGCAGCTCGCATTGCTCTTGTTCTTTCTTTCCTTTTGCTCTTCTTTTCTTTTGTTGATCTTCTTTTTTTTCAAAAAAAAAACGACTATAATTCGCATTACTAGAATTATGATTACAGAAAGGCAAGCGCAGCGTTAGCGCCGGCGAGCCCTGCCTTCATCGATAGTACATGGTGAAAAGAATGGAACGCAAAGAATATTATCATTAACAATAGAGCTGTTCATCAGCATCGCATCATCATTGTTGACTGACTGGTCCGAACCCCAGTCCGATGTGTATTCGCTTTCTTTCCGTTTTTTTTCCTTCTCTTCCTCTTCTTGTTGTTCTGCTTGTCTTTCTCTCGCCCGAGAAGAAGATCTTTACACATAGTGCTATCGCTCTTTTTCCTCTTCGTTTTTCTCCTTCTTTTTTACCCTCTTGCTGCCATATACATGCAGACTTTTTCCTCTCGGTTGCTGTTACCAGTCGGCCAAGCTTTTCTCTTCGCTATGTTACCCGGGCCCGTCCGCTCGCTCGTTCGCCCTAGTTAGTAACAACAAGTAATAGCGTCGTCGACACATCGTAGTTTTTCCTTTTTTTCTTGCTTCCCAGTTTTTTTTGAAAACCTGCAGCAAACCAGTAATCGTGTGAATATATGTCTGTGTGTGTGTGTGTGTTTATTATTTTACCACGTCTTAGACGAGTATGCATAAAACGATAAAATTTTAGACAAATCTTATTTTCTATATAATGTATCTATACAATAAACAGAAAATAACATATCAAGACCAATCTGACAATCACCATCATTATTATTATCGTTATTTAAACTATAAAATCAATGATCACATCATTTGTTCGTCATTATTATTATCATCATCATCTTCTTGATGTTCACTCGTTATTTTTCTATTTTTTTGTCGTACAACACAATAGATCAAGTAAGATAAATATGAACAGAAAAAGAAACACACAATAAAGAATAAGAAAAGAAAAGAAAAAAAAATAAAACTTTTATTTTTATTTTTCATGCTCGTTTATGTTTGTATGATATTATTGCCTATGTTGCAGAGATTGGCAAGTCTTCTTGATTGTGTGCGTGCCGTTGTTGTCGTGTAAGAATAACATGTTGAGGAAGAGAAGAAATCGCGCGAGTGCGTCATTCGATTCGAACAGAGAAGAACGCGCACGTACACTACTGCTCTATTGCTGCCACCAGTGACGATGATAGTGTTGGTACTACCGGTAATAGTGACAGTAAAAAAACCAATATTCGATAGGATATGTACATTGACTGTCACACAGTCGGCATCATCATTCTCGTTTCGCAAGAAGGAACACGAGGAAGAACGTACAAGGACTATCATGACGCACGCGCGGCTAATATTACTAGTTAGATAACAACAAGAATTTTTCCTCGATTCGACGCATCTCCCAACGATTTCTTTTACCGTAGGACATTTGTATGATTTTATCGAAAAGTGGGAAGGTTATGTTTTTTTCTTTCTTTCTAATATTTATCAAATTATTCAAGGGAGAAAAATAAAAATAATTTATTTTTTTTTGTCTGAAGAAAAACATACTTCCTTTAAAAATTGAAATAATTTATGTCATAGAATATAAACAGAAAAAAACAATGTAGTTTTTTTTCTTATTCGAAGGTTTATTCAACAATCTCAATTCTTAATTAAATCAATTTTCTTCTTCATTTTCCCATTACTTTATTCCTTACCTTTTCAATTAATATTCAATCACAATGAATGATATTGAAAGCTTACGTCAAGAAGCCGAGTCGCTCAAAAATCAAATTCGTGTATGTATCCATCAATATTGTTTATAAACCTTATGTTGAAATGGTTAATTGTCTTTCTTTTTAAGGATGCCCGAAAGGCTGCTTGTGATGCTACTCTATTACAAGTAGCACAAAATGTCGATCAGATTGGTCGTATTCAAATGCGTACACGTCGAACACTTCGTGGTCATCTTGCCAAAATCTATGCTATGCATTGGGGATCTGATGCAAGGTTTGCACGAAATAATCGATATCATTTGATCAGTTTTATGTTTCTTAAATTAGCTCGTCCTCTAGAAATCTCGTATCTGCCTCTCAAGATGGTAAACTTATTGTATGGGATTCATATACTACTAATAAGGTAGAATTATTTTTGTTTTTGATCTAGTAAAAATATATTTCATGATCTTTGATTTAAGGTTCATGCTATTCCTCTACGTTCATCATGGGTAATGACATGTGCTTATGCACCATCTGGAAATTTTGTTGCTTGTGGTGGTCTTGACAATATCTGTTCAATTTACTCATTGAAAACACGTGAAGGCAGTGTACGTGTTAGCCGAGAATTACCTGGTCATACGGGTTATTTATCATGTTGTCGTTTTCTTGATGATTCTCAAATTGTGACAAGTTCAGGAGATATGACATGGTTAGTCATTATTAATCTTGCTTGCTAATATTATAGTTCTTACTATTATTTTATTATCTTTAGTGCTTTATGGGATATTGAAACTGGACAACAGACAACTAGTTTTCAAGGACATACAGGTGATGTTATGTCACTATCATTATCACCTGATATGAAAACATTTGTTTCGGGAGCCTGCGATGCTTCAGCCAAAGTAATTCAAAAGATAATTTATTTACTAATAATTTTTATTTTCTATTTTCTTAGCTTTGGGATATCCGAGAAGGCATGTGTAAACAAACGTTTCCCGGCCATGAATCGGATATCAATGCTGTGACCGTATGTTATCAAACAATTGATTATTGTAGATTTTGTTTTTATACTGACGATATCATTTTCTTTTTAAATAGTTCTTTCCAAATGGATCTGCATTTGCTACTGGATCAGACGATGCAACTTGTCGTCTATTCGATATTCGTGCTGATCAAGAAGTAGGCATGTATTCACACGACAATATTATATGTGGTATAACATCGGTTGCCTTCTCGAAATCGGGTCGTCTTCTATTGGCTGGTTATGATGATTTTAATTGCAATGTTTGGGATACACTTCGTCTTGAACGTGCCGGTCAGTTTTCATATACGAAAGTTATTTTTGTTTTTTTGCTATAAATAGTCTTCATTTGAATAGGCGTTTTGGCTGGTCATGATAATCGTGTCAGTTGTCTTGGTGTAACCGAAGATGGAATGGCTGTAGCGACTGGTTCATGGGATAGTTTCTTGAGGATTTGGAATTAGTTTCGATTTCTATAAACTTTCTAAAGCAAAAAGATCTTCTTTGCCACATCAACGACGACAACAACAAGAGCCAGCTTTCTTACCTATGTTCCTTGAAGCAATACAAAAATGACTTTACTATTTGTTTATCTCTTTCTCTCTCTGATTCTCTAGGCTGGTGGACATATTTTTTGTACGTTTGGTATTGCCAATTTTGCTTGTTGTCCTTTTTTTTCTTTTTTTTTCTTTTGTTCTCGTCTCTGTTGTACTCCTGTTGTTGTTCTTTCTTTACAGTGGTGAATCAGCGTCTGCCACATACACACACGCACACACACACACACACACATATTCACGTACATTCATAAGTTTGATACGGGTTTTAGTCTTGCCTGAAAATCTGTCTATCGTTCTTTTTTCTGTAAGCTGCTTTTTTTTGCTTCTGACCTATCATGATCTTCATTTATTATCATCAACGGCTATGTATGTGTGTATGTGTCTTTCTAATCATCGTATCGTTACGGACCGGAATCGTGTGAACATAGTTCTCACACCAGTCTTCTTGTCGTATCTGTCTACTGTTGTGTGTGTTTCTTCTCAGAGCGAAAGCAGTTGTTCTAGTCGTTTTAATCAGCGCGTGTATCATTATGTTTTCTTTCTTTCTTGTCTCACTGCTCTATGCTCTGCTGCTAATTTTTTATTCTTGCTGCTTGATCTGTTGATGCGCGTGTGTGTGTGTGTGTGTTTCGCAGAATGAAGACTAACACAATGTATTTGATGTTTTCTTTTTTTTTTGGTTCGCTCTTTCTTCTTTTTCTCTTTCTCTTATTATATACTTACTTATTTAAAATACACACTCAACAGTCTATACAAACAAATAGAAAAACAATTCAAGTCTTTATTTGTGTTTTTAACCATTCATATAATTGATCAGTGTTTTGATTTTTTTTATTCATTTGATATGAATGATGAGCGTGTTGACAATTAACTAATATATGATTAAAAACTAAATAAAGATTATCAAATGGCATTTTTTGATTATGAACTGTATGGTTTTGATTATATGATTTTAATAAATTTAAAAATTCGGATAAGAACCAATAATGATTTCTAACTATAATTGATCGAGCACATTCGATAAATATATGATTATTTTTCATTGAGAAAAAAAATGTATTTGTTCTTTGACATAATAATATTAAATTAATAATTATTAAGAAAAACATGTTCGAACAGATTGTATTTGCGCCATTTCTACTTTTATATTATCGTTCAACTGATAGAAACTCATATTAGTACGACACCTACTATAATCGAGATGTATTTTCATTTGTCTATTGAATTATTTCACACAAATTTAGAAGTTGGGTAAAGGATATACTATTCATTCATTGAAATTTTCCCTATGATGCCTATACACTTTCCATATGCGAATCCAAATTCAACAGGTTATTGCTTCTATAATGGGGGACCTGTCTATCCTGGTTTTGCGGTTAATTATAATCCTTATTTACCATCATTTTGTTCAAATTCTAATAGGCTTTTACCTACACAATCACAATCACAATCACAAGCAATTATGTTACCAACAAGGAAATCCAATAAAACTAATAATAATAATCAGAAATCTAAACCAATTACAGCAAATAATGCTAAAATTAATTTAAATTTAATTTCATCTCATGAAGACAAGAAAGATACTGATTCACATAGTACTGTAACATTCAGTAAACAAATAACAAAACCAATATCGAATTTAAATCCTTTCGCTAACGAATTTTCTTTTGTAAAGAATAATAATCAAATATTAAGTGTGTGTACCGAAAAAGATTTATCATATAAAACTATAGTTGATAATTTAATTGAACAAAGTCTTCAATCAATTGAAGCTATTAAAAAAGCATCAAAGTATAGTTTATCTTTATTTAAGTTTCAATTTTATTTTGCTTGTTTCATTTTGAACATAGAAAAATTTCTGTTAGTGATGTTTCTATTCAACATTGTCAATCAATCGAACAAACAAATCATTCCACACAAACAAATGATACCAATTTACTTGAAGAATATAGCTCATGTACAGTATGTATTGTAACAATAGTTTCTATACTGAGAACAAAAATAGTTCTATGTAAGATCTCTGACTAAAATTAAATATACAATAGCTCTATTGCGACTGGATATTGTGCCAGCTGGATATACATAGTACTTGTCTGAGTACTTTCCAATCCTCTGGGTATCCGTTAGACTAGGATTTATGTGTGTCAAGACATATATATATATATTCAATGTAAAAATGAGTTAAATCAATTTCCTTTCAAATTGTTTATCTAATATATAGATTTAATACGACAAAATCTCTCTAGATATATTTGTATAAGTTATTAAAAATTTATTCATAAAATTTCTAAAATTTAAACAATTCTATTTTTGTTCAAGATCATTTTCTTTCTGTACAGTAATTAGATTTTATCAATATTTTAAATTTATAAAAATACATTTGATCGATGGATTTGTTTTTGTTTCTTTTTAGGTAGAATTAATGAATAAATTATTTGAAAATTTCAAATATTTATTATCATCATTAAATGAAAATGATTTATATAATCAATTAAAATTAATGAGTCATACATTTGATGAACTTCATTATTCAATATTATTTATTAATCAGATGCTAACATTAAATAAATCATCAATGAATAGAGATAATCTATTTAGTAATATGATAAAAGAACTTTCATTTGAGTCATCACCAATTATTTTTGGAAAAGAAAAACGGATCGATAGATTGATTTCATCATCGATAAGTTGCTCATCAATACCATCAGTTTGTTCTCGACAGACTGATTCGATAGTGACAACTAGACCAAAAGTATCGATATTTTTGTTTTTGATAGGTAGAGATTAGTAATACGATAGTTTATTTTTAGCTATGTTTACTTTGCCGAAGACCAGTCGATATTAGTGATGGTGCTATGCATGAATTAGTATGTTATCTAGTTTATTTTTCGAATATTAACATCTCTGTTTATTATTTAGTGTCGATTATTGTCATCACCTCCAGATATTTCTAATGAAATATTTGCTGAAGATAGTTTTTCTTAATGGCATAAAATTTGACTTACAGGTGTTTTCATTTGTTTCATTCTTTATATGTAATACTATGAATACGCATCATTTTTCCATTTTTTTTTCTTTTTCTTGGATTCACAAGAAAAATATATATGTCATGAAAAGAATTAGTTTTTTATGTAATTTGCTTTTTGTTTTTGAAATTTTTGAAGAAAGATGTTTAGATAAAATAAATAGATTATATCGTTGTTATTATATGAATAGGTACGAATCAAAACTTGAATCCATTAGATCAAACGGCAATTATTAATACGAAATGCAAACAAATATGTTTAGGGATGTAACAATACCATTTGGAGACCCCTAAAGATGGGCAATTTTCATAATGAAGATCTACCAATACCAACCAATACTTTGTGTCACTTATAACCA
>OENM01000013.1:84651-138738 GCA_900239745.1 Rotaria magnacalcarata
ATTTTCTGTTGGTATTGGTATTTTTTATTCTTTTATCAGGTCGAACTAAGTTCGCTGGTTATAAGTGACACAAAGTATTGGTTGGTATTGGTAGATCTTCATTATGAAAATTGGTCATCTTTAGGTGTCTCCAAATGGTATTGTTACATCCCTAAATATGTTCATTCTAATACAAGCTAAACTAAAAATCAGAGAAGCAGACATGAGATCTATTCAACACTGTTCTTAGCTTTATTTTTTATAATTATATCAGATGGAAATAGTTTAACGTGTCTGAAAGTCTGTTCGAAGTGAGTAAACAATCCTTATATAAATAGAAAATTCAAGGTAAGAAAATCAATTGTTCACCTTGTTCATTGTCGGGTTGTTTTTTCCGGCACTTCTCTGCATTCATTTCATTTATAAAAATGAACTATTGTAAAAAACAAATGTTCAAGGAAATGAATGTTCTACGCTAATTCTCACCGAAAGGAACTTAATTGGTAGTAGTTCCACATCGAATTTCACGCGTGAATTTTTCTAACAATTGAATGTCTTTGATAGGATTACATAAATGCACACCATGGATATGGAAAACAGAAATTTTCCTTGCACTATGCTGACTCATTTGAATTAATATGACGTGAAGAAAAATCATGAAACTAATAGCTAATTAGAAAACTGATATGTGCCCTTATATGATGATCGTGAATCGTAAAGAAAACTATCAAAACAATAAAAGACAATCTTAAATAATTTCTTCATTTTTCAGACTTCAACTGAGTCAAACAATATACTTGTAAATAAATGGTTGTATCAAATTTAGATGAACATAAATTCATGTTTATTTATATTGGAATCAGTTTCATATCTGATAAACATCTGTTCTTTTTGTCACAAATATAAACTTTAATCAAATAGTACCGGCCGATTTCAAGGATATGATATCAAAATATAGATTTCTTCAATTAAGTGTATGTAAGATACTTTATTTTCTTTGTCGCAATCTGCAAAACATAGTGTATATCAAGAATAGCATTTGTTCTGTCTGATTTAGTCCTTGCTCTTGTTCATCAGGAGAGAAACGACGTACTCTGATACTCTCAGAGTACACGGAGCACAGTAGTAAAAATGCACTGTTTGTTATTTAACTAGTTGTTTATAGTTACTACAAAGCTCAAGTATGAAGATTCTAATTTTTTAAGCCGTTATGAATGGCATCAATGATTATGGTGTGTTCATACATTCATCAGGTACTGTTCGAGTCTAGATCCCATCAGATATCAAATTACCTTTGACAAGTCATTAGTGGATGCTTATCTCGAAACATCCACCTGTTAGTATGCTGACCGTGTGATTGATGTACTCAAAAGGTTTCTATGGTTAGTATGTGGTCAATCAATGTGCGTGACCAAGCTTAAGCAGAAGAATTCTGTTCTAGAACGATTTTCTGTCAAGAGGTACTGTTAGTAATAGTTGCACAACAAATATCGAGCTATCACCTTTGTTCTTGGACAATACTTTACACAGTGAGATAATCAAAAGAATTTTAGAATGGCTCAAACCAACAGTAGGCGCAGTAGAAGTGTTTACATTATAGGTAGAGCCCGTCAGGCTCTAATATAGACACATTCTTTCTGTGCTAACAAGTGAAAAAAGTCGATGGTGAAATCAATTTAAGATAATAAATTACATCGTTAATAACGAATCGAAAGTTATTCTATGACTAAAGTTTTGTGCTCTTTCGCAGATGAGCTTAACAAAATGTTGTGCGTATTTTTATTCAAATATAGTAAAGGACTTTGTGCGGAGCGTGAAAAGTTACTTGCAATGGTGCGCTAACATTTGTTTTTGTTTGAACTATAAGTTACATCACGAAGATGTTAAGAATTGTCCTAACCCTTCATTTTCTGAAATAGATGCTTCCCGACGAAGTGGGATATTGAACTAAACGATAGTTTTCACTAAAGTAATTCTACACGCATTTCTCAAGAGCTTCTCTCAACGTAAAATGATTTTTGATGAAAAGTCGATTTTGTTTTAGAAATGAGTATTTGGGAAGAACAGAAACTGAGATGCCTTTGAGACAGTCAAAAAACGTCACGTAGTACATTTTTTAGGGTATCTTCGGTTCTGCAAGCTTATTTATAAGGTACGATACGAAGTTTTCGCTTCGAATTCCAAACCACAATACAAAAATGAACAAAAAACAATTTCTATCTTAATCCATTTGTTTGATTTTCTGAAGGCTATTTCATTAATTATTTTCAAAGAAAAGCAGAGAATTTCTAGGCAAATATGTTCAAAATCGGCATCAAATTTTGGTAATAACTAATAAGTTTTAGAGTAGTCGAGAATACGTCCTGCCGGGTCAACAGTGAAATAAAACATTTTGCCTAAAAATTTTCTTATCACGCAATAATACATTTTTGGATTAGATAAAAGCACATCTTGCAAAAATATCTTAAGATATGGCGAATAGTCGACGAACAACGAAAACCAGGCTGCAACAACTTTTTGAGTTGTGACTGAGTTTTTTCAAATTTGTTCTCGGTTTTGGCATAAAGAAAATGTATAAATGTGATGCGGAGTCGGTGCACAATCAGATAACATAATAGTAGAAATTATTGCCACCCACGCCAATTAAAAAATTGTCATATGACTGTCGATCAATGAGGGAACTGAACTCCCTCTCGCCGAAAATCATGAATCTGCCACTGTTCAAGAGATAATATTTAAATATCTATAATCATTTAGACGGTGATTTTGTTGACACATCGAATAGTTTTAGCTATTTTAATAGAATTCAGAGTGACGTCTTTTATTTAAGTAGAAATATCCTCATATTTACCGTTAACATATCAAGATCCTTCGATAAAAACTGTATAACAATAGCAGTTCTTATAACGAAATACTTTTTTTTTATCTACTGTTATATTGATTAGTCGTTTTCATTGTACTTTTGTTCTGTATAGAATGATCTTGTTCTCGACATGATTTTCCGTTTCGTTTTATGAGTTAGTGATCACAAATGATCATAACGGGCTCGATAATCTGCATAGCGGAATATTAAAAGAATTCTTCTTCGAACTCAGATAAAAAGAATTCGCACAACAACCACGGGCGTTTCAAGATTTCGCGATTGCCTTCTTTTCGTTTAAAAATATTAAAATCAAACAATAGAATCGTAAACGGCTTCATCCTAAAGTTAATAAATCAATAATGAATCGCTTCTCTATTTTGTAAAGAACAGTTATATATTTTTTTTTATATATACACGAGACAAGTGAACTAGGAAAAATGCATGTAGATATGGAAAATACTTATAACTACATCAGCATGAAAAGACAAAGGAAAGATGTATCTATGTATTTATTACGTATCATCTATATGCACGGCAGCAGAACAAACGAAAGAGAAAAAGAGAAAATACCATATTTATCTGACTCCCATTATAACACCAAGTTATTAATGAAAATAACTTTATTGAGAAAATGGTGAAATCTATCCATCATATGACTCTTTTTCCCTACCCATGGATCTAAGTGATTATCAATACGAAGTTAAACAGGCAAAAATTGTCATATTGAAACAAATATCTTCGTTTCTGAAGACATCACTGAATAAAGTTCTCTTAATGATCAATTTTGACGAAAGCTACTTTATGGTTAACACATACTATCTAGTCTGATATAATTCTATGTAAAATATTCGATAGATGTCAGTTTTTCGCATCAAGTATGTTTGATTTCATTGAAATGACGCAAGGAGAAATGAATTTATTTTTCAAGTTCATTCTCATAATAATTTCACTAAATTATTAGCATATAAAACAGTGGAGGCATTCAACAAGAATATCTATCCAGCAGGATATACATAAACGCATGTAAAATATTGTTGTATTCATAGCAGAGGTATTTTCATTGTAATGGCGAAATTTTATTTTAAATTGCACCATCATATATGCAATTTTAACTATTTGATGTGTTGATTCTTTTGTTTTCTTTCAAATCAGATGATGAACTTGATAAACATTGCTTTCTTTGTTTTTATCGATTCCATTATTGTTTTAGAACTTATATAAATATATATTTCATCTTTTGATATTAATATGGCTGAGACAAGTGCTTCTCATGATCATGGTGATGATGATGACTTCCAGACGGGTGATGCAGGAGCATCATCAACGTGAGTATTTATCAGTCGCATGATTAACGTAAATTAATTTTTTTTCTATATAGCTATCCACAGCAATGCTCGGCTTTACGTAAAAATGGTTATGTTATGCTAAAAAGTCGTCCATGCAAAATTATGGAAATGTCAACATCAAAGACAGGAAAACATGGACATGCCAAAGTATGAAAAAACAGCTACAATTCATTCAAAGAGAATGCATACGTAGATCTTATATTGACATCATCTTTAGGTTCATATGGTTGGTATTGATATTTTTACAGGTAAAAAATACGAAGATATCTGTCCATCAACACACAATATGAGTGTTCCAAACGTTAAGCGTGTTGAATATTCGGTAAAATAGGTTGAATCTTGAAGACTTTATTTAAATTTTTTTTATTGTATAGTTAATGGATATTGATAATGAGGGCTATGTCTCACTTTTGGATGATAGCTCGGAATGTCGCAATGATATAAAACTTCCAGAAGGTGAATTAGGCACTGAAATAAGAAGCAAATTCGAAAATGGTGAAGCTCTTAAGATTACTGTACTTCAAGCACTTGGCGAAGAAGCAATCGTAACTTGCAAAGCTGAACAAGAATCGAGAAAATAAAAAACTTTCAGTTGTTTTTTGATACTGTATCTTCAACAAATTAACAATGACATTCTATGTGAAAAAACGAATTGTTACTATTGCTGTTGAACAGAATGAAAGAAAAAGAAAATAAGCAAATACTATAATCATTTATTCAAGAATTTTTTTGATTTTTCTCGTTTGTTCCTTCACACTAAATTGGATTTCATGTTTTTCGCTCATAAAAAAGGAAGAAATTTGGTGACTAAGAATATGTATCCTCGAAAGTTGTGATAGGTTACGTTGGTTGAATAAATTGTGGCAAGATTTTTCTTTTGTTTGGTTTTTTGTTTTCTGTCTACAAAAGAAAAAAATTATCAGATGCATTTAATACGTTTGCATTTATTTAGACAAAAACAAAAAACATTTATAAAAAAAATGTCTTGGACTGAACGTTTATTACATCCAGATAATCCCGTTGTATTTTTTGATATAACTGTTGGAAATACAGAGATAGGCAGAGTATTAATTGAACTTTATGCGCATGCAGCACCAAAAACAGCAGAAAATTTTCGACAATTTTGCACAGGTGAACTTAAAAAAGATGGTGTACCATGCGGCTATAAAAATGCACCATTTCATCGAGTTATTAAAGACTTCATGATACAAGGAGGAGATATTGTGAATGTAAGTGAACTATTGAAATTTTTTCTTTTTCGATGTATATTATTTTATTTCTATTTATAGGGTGATGGAACTGGCCTAATGAGTATATATGGTGGAAAATTCGCTGATGAAAATTTTGTTTTCAAACACAATCAAGCTGGCCTTCTTAGTATGGTGAGTTTGTTAAGGATGAGTTTTGACGGAAATAAAAAGAATTTTTATTTTATTTTAGGCTAATAGTGGAAAAGATACAAATGGCTGTCAATTTTTTATTACATGCACGAATTGTGAATTTCTCGATGGAAAACATGTTGTATTTGGTAAGTCGTTAATTTTAATGTATGATTTTGATCATTTTTCTTTTCTCTATCTAAGGTCGAGTTATTGAAGGTATGTTAGTAGTTCGAAAAATCGAAAACGTACCCGTGGCACACAATAGCAAACCAAAGATTCCTGTTATTATTTCTCAATGTGGTGAAATGTAAATGTTTTCTTGTAAATAAAAAAAAACATAGGAATAAATTTATATAATAAACAACAAACTTATTCTTCATTTGGTTAATAATATTATTAGATTTAGCACGTAGGTTTCACATCATAATTTATTTAAATATCGATTGTATTTTTCAATTAAATCTTGAAAAAGTCGTCCTGTGTCACAAAAATTGAATGGTTTTTAGCGATGAGTCGCAGTAAACCGGATAAAACTATCGGTTCGTGATTGTAATGAAGCTAGGAAACGAGCTGGTAAAACCGCTGTAAATTGCCAACTTGTTCTCGATTTTCACTAAATGGATAATATGAGATTCTGAATTATATTCTCACAATGTTGAAATACAGTAGATATTTTAAATCAATATTTATCTCAGTATAATTTTCGAATATTGAGTAGAGACTTGTACGGTTTGCCGGAGCAAATCAGCAATACTGATTCAGCATTGGTTCAACTTTTAAAATTAGAAATTATGAGCATTTTCTTAACAAACTGTTGCAGCTTTTTCAGAATTGTATGATTTCTAGAATTTTCAATGCCTTTGTAAATCTTTGATTTGCACTGTAATATATTTTTCGAGCTCACGGAAATTTCGTTAATATGTGCAATTTACTTTTTCAGAAATTTGAATATATCTCATATATTTGCCTAGAAAAAAAAGAGCAGATGCATTTGAATTCTACAGGCAGTTAGAACAATATTTCGTTTCATGAACAACGTTTAGGCAGATTAATATTTTATTCATTTCAATGACTTATTTTAATCATATTCGTTTGATGTTTATTTGGTGCTTCCACTAATGTTCTACTAAATGAATATCAATATTTTTAATCGATCGAAGACAACCTTGATCTAAAACGTTCATTGAAATATACAAATCATATATGTGAGAGATTATGTAGCATTTTCGGAAACAAAACAAAATTGAAATAGAGTTGTAAGATTCAAATGTTAGCATAGCTACGTTGTGTAGATATTCGCCTTCATCCTCCTTTAAAACAAACGTATTATGTAGACAATGAGAGAGAGGTAGTTATCTTCGATTTATTGTATTTGTACAGAAAAGAGACAAAATACGTAATTTAGTTACCGAACGTAATCAGTTGGCAAGATCTTTCTTACTGTGACAATCGAGTCGTTCTCATGATTGATTATCATGCGATTAAAGTATAACATGTTGTTCTAGTGATCCACTTCAATAGTATGGTTTGTGTTAAGTAGTGGCGTAACCAGGATTTATCGGGTGGTTGGACTGAACCCTAACGTTTTTCCAAAAAGTTATATCTGGTGATGAATAACTTTCTTTTCATAGAATTAGAATACAATAATGTATTCAACTTGAAAAACGTTTTTTTCAATGATGTTTCGTTTGCTTATTAACAAGAAATAAAGAATCACACATTATGATTCGCAAAGTTTTACTGTGAAAGAATTTACTATTTTTGGGGAAGTCAGCAAAATTCTCCATTTGTTTTTCGAAATTAATGTTGAAATCATATTCTACCTCTAAAATGAGTAAATCGCTCTACCAAGTGTTCGACATTGTATTTTGTACGATCCTTTTTAAGCAAAAAATGACTATTATTCCCTCTTCTTGTACATTTAAACACGTTTTCAGCCATAAAGGCTTGTAAATGCATGTACAGTAAGTGCACTAGAAAAAGACAAGAAGTGGTCGTTTTTTCATAGTCGTTATCTGCGACGGAATCATAAATAGGATTCTGAAGTACGAAAAAAAATCACCACTTTTTGTCTTTTTGCAATGCTTTTTCACGTGTTTTGAGTGAAAACGCGTTTAAGCGCACAAGCAGGGGCGAAAAATGACCGTTTTCAGCTCACAGTTAGGATTCCCGATTGTCATACAAACACACCCACTTTTCCTGAATTTTTGTCCGTTTTTATGTACATTTAAAAGTGGTTTTCTAAAGTGTTGTCTGCTTCGAATATGGTTCAGCATAGAGATTATTACTGTTTAACTTTGAATTTTTCAAGATCTGCTTCAGAACTTCAATTTCATTGTATAGTGAAGAGAAATTAGTTTTCATTTGTGATGCAAAAAGATTTAGTATCAACTAAAAAAGATATCGGAGGGAATGCAATCGTGCAATTTTTTATTGTGTCTTGGATTATGAAAAAATATTTTCTTTTAAACGGCCGGTGGTAGGGCACACAGCCCCGGTGATTGGGCTGCGCCCAACCATGCCCTACCCTGGTTACGCCACTAGTGTCAAGGCAATATCATTGCTTAAAGTAATTTTATTATTCAAATTCGAATCTAACAAGACTCTAAGTTACTTTTCTTCCGCTCTGATATATATATATATTGCATAACTACATACGCTTTTTGATTAGTATTTGAAACAATTTTGAACTACTATAGCTAACCTGCTACAAATTGATTAACTTCGATATAGCATAGAATTGCAAGAAGTTTTCAATTATCTTAAATCGATCTTCAGATAACGACATCTACGTAATTAAATTTTGAAAATATTTTATTTCATCGTTTTACAAAGTCAATACTTTTGAATTTCTCTGGAATAAGATTTTTACTCGTATTTGTTTTTATAATTCGTTTTTGAAACACATTTTCCATGGTAACCATCCTAAGAAGTAAATGAGTGATGTGGACAGTGTCTGAATCAAATATTATATACATCATAAGATGCCAGCTCCTACGATAAAAATTGCTGTTGTTGGTCCACTTGCTGTAAGAGCAAATGAATTTTTTCTATATTTCAATTCTATAAATCTCTTTGAATTTTATTCATCAGAGTGGCAAAAGTTCGTTTATAAATTTTGCAACGGAAACACGTGAATCTTTTACTGAAACCTATATACCAACAGTTCCTGTTCGGTAAGTATTAGAATCTTACGATTTATTATACTTTCAGTATCTAACAATATTCATTTAAGTATTATCGAATACGAGGCACCATCAACAACTAGAGGCAGATCAGAAACTTGGAATGTGCAAATTTTTGATTGCAGTGGAGATACAAAGTAGATATTTTACTATGTGAATATATCATAAATAAAATATACATGCATAGATTTGAACATACATGGCCTGCAATGAGTTATAAATTAAATGGAACAGTTTTTGTTTATAATCCCGACGATAAAAAGCAAGCTGAAGAACTGAATCTTTGGTAAATATTTAAGAAAAAAAAATAATGTAATATTTTTCGCTCGAACTGTATATTTATACTTTGTTTTAGGTATAACAATTTTGTTGAGAAACCAAATTTAACAGAAAAATGTTGTTTACTTGTTGCATCAAGAAAAAATCAAGATGAAGAAGATAGTAAAAGTGACCGGAATTTACCATTATGTAAGAGATGCAGTAGCTTTTCTCGTCTAAATAGTGACAATTTTCATTCTATATTTAGCTACACTATTTTCTGATATTCCTCGTATTGCATTCAATGGCAAAATGGATGAAATCGAAAATATTAAACAAACATTTGTAGATTATTTAAAAAAAGTTATTGCTGAAACATCACGAGGACAAGAGCACGATGAACGTTTCAAGTAGACATTTTAATAAAATGATCACACTGTTAATCTTCTTTTCTATTGTGACATACAGAAAAAAAACTTCGATGTTTTATTGTGTTTCTAGATAAAACTAAAGATGCCTCCAAAGAAGAAAGGCAAAGGTAAAAAGAAAAAAGGTGGTGATGACAATGAAATGGAAGTTAAATTCAAACAAAGTCAACATGAAGTTGATGCATTGAAAGATCAAATGGCTTATCGACGTGAATTATCGCGTCGTTCACTTGTTACAGCTGATAATTATCGTGAACAAATGCAAACAGCACAAGCAAATATTGAAGAATTACAAAGTGACATGAAAGCTGTTTCATCTGGTTTAACACAACAATATAAAACGATGCAAATGGAATTAGGTTTTAAAATAACTCAAATTGAAATGGAATTAGGTGCTACAAAATCACGTTTAAGTATTACAGATCAAGACCTTGCACAACAACGTGTTCAATATGAAAAGATGCAACGAGAAAAAGATGTACATATTCAAATGTTAGATGGAAAAATCTCAAATTTAGAAACATCATTTGAAAATTTAATTGATATTGGCTTTAATAATATTCTTACACGATTGAATGAAGAAAAACAAAAGTGGGATATTAAAATGGATACAATCTTCGACGAAAATAAACGTTCATTGCGAAATCTCAATTTAATTCATCTTGAAGTGTAATTAATCTTATTCTCTAATTATTCTTTATTTTTATTAAATATTAATTCCTTTTTGTAAATAATGTTTTTTTTATAGAGACAAAAGTTAAAAACAACGTATTGATATTCTACATGATATTGATGAATAGAAAAAGAAAAGAAAAGAAAAGAAAAGAAAAGAATATATAGATAGACAAATAAACAGCTAGACTTCAGGTAGATCATTAAGAGAAAAAAAGGGAAATAAAAGCACACACATGAAAATTCATGCACATATCGATTCCCTTGATATTGTATTTTAATCTTAACGAGGACGGACTGAACTAGAGCGCATGATTGATGCTGCTCGAGTGATGGTTGATTCTCGTATTTCACGCTAATATAAATATAAATATTATTAAAAAACAAATTGTATGTTTAATGAATACTTACACCTGGTGAAGTGCGACTAACACTAACGGTTGAACGAGTTTTAGCACGTAATTTGCCCAATTGATTTTCAGCAAGTTCAGCACGTTCAGCGGAATCCTCTTAAAAATAATAAAATTTAAAATAGTTTTCAACGAATTTATTTTTATTTTTCATTTCATACCAAGTTCAGTTTGAACTTTGCGATATTTAGCCAAATTGAGAGCGGCAATTTCCTCTAAAAACAACGAATTTTTTCGTATATTCAAACAAGAAGAAGATTAATAGGAAAAAAGCAATTATTAATACGAACCAGCTTCTTCAACTTGTCGTTTGTAAATTTTGATCTTGTTTTGTAATTTTTCTGAGAGATCTTGTAAACGCAATTGATTTTTACGATCTTCTTCAGCTTGAAATGCTAATTCTTTTAATCGTCGATCATTCTTACGCAATTCTTTCAATGTTTCTTGATGACGATGTTGTTCTAATTCATTTTCACTTTCCAATTCATGAATCTAAATTAGAAAAACGAATATTTTTAATTTTTATTCTTTCTATTCTTTTGTCTACATACACGTTGTTCAAGTTTAGCAATAATACGTTTGCCACCTTTGAGTGCATTCGATTCAGCTTCGTCGAGACGTGTTTGAAGATCTTTAATTTGTTGTTCAAGACCTTTACGAAGACGTTCAGTTTGAATTGCGTGTTCTTGTTCTTGACGTAATTCTTCAGCAAGACGAGCAGCGTCAGCAGCTAAGAAGAATATTTTTCAATAGAAATAAATTTCTTGTAAGAAGTGCTAAAGTTCTTGAACTGAAATTTCGTCGAAACTTGAGAGCTTTATGATGAAGTCTAATCTGATATGAAAAATTTTTAACGTTGAAAGATTTCAAACAATAGAATCAAATAGGAGTGTTCACAGATTGATATGAAAAATTAACAAGAATTTATAGATTGTCAATAGTGTGGATGAATCATTGTTCAATTTAAATCGAAAAAGAACATATCATAGTTCCTTTGTTCAGAACTTCAAGTTATTTTTGTGATATTATTGTTTGAAATCTTTATACATAGAAAATTCTTTAAGAAATTTCAATTCATAAACTGCGATTAATTTTCAACGTATTTTCAATTAGAACTAATAGAACCTGACAATTATTTTTGAAATCGAACAAATAAAATTGATTATATATATATCTAATATAATTCATTGATAGAAAAATAAGTTCTCAACAATAAGCAGATACGATCCTTGAGAAATCATTCTTTAAGATTGGATGGACACTAATTTGGTCTGTCTTACCAGCTTTCTTCGAGCGTTCTTCACTATTCTTAAGTTCAGCAACAGCTTCATCCAAATCAGCTTGCATAGCAGCAACAGCTGATTCAAGTTGTCGTCGTTGCGATGATAAATTAGCATTGATTGTACTAACTTCACTAATACGATCAGCCGCTTCATTTAATTCATTTTCAGCTGCTTTACGTGCACGCTCAGCTTGTTCTAAAGCAGTACGTAATTCTTCGAGTTCACCGATAATAAGATTAGCACGACGTTCAGCAGCAGCAGCAGCTTCACGAGCTTCATCTCGTTGTCGTTGTTCATCTTCGATTTGTACTTGTAATTCAGTAACTGTAACTTGTATTTTCTTAAGTGCTTTTTGTAAATCAGCATTGCTACGATTTGCATGATCAAGAGCTACTTCAAGTTCATTGATATCCGATTCAAGTTTCTTTTTCTAGAAAATTATAAAACAATGAACATATATTTAATTGAAAATTAAAAAGAAAATATTTGATTCTTACCTGTTTAAGTGCTTCAGCTTTTGAACGTGTTTCAGCTTCTAAACTAGCTTGCATTGATTCAAGAGAACGTGCATGATTACGGCGTGTAGTTTCGAATTCTTCTTCTTTTTCATGTATACGACGGTCGATTTCTTGACGAACGGTACTTAATTCCATTTGAACACGAAGAACTTTAGCTTCTTCTTGTTCAAGGGCTGATTCAGCTTCTTCCAAAGCAGCTTGTAATTCTTCCTTTTCTAATTCAGCACGTTTACGAGCTTTGTCTAATTCATGAACACTCTTGCCACCTTCACCTAATTGATCCATAAGATCCTATAAAAAGAAAAGAAGAAAATAATTTTAAATGTAACTTCAATTTTTCTTTTTTTTAATTCTATACTTTAATTTCTTCGGCCAAGTTCTTGTTTTCTTTACGAAGTGCTTCAATTTGTTCGTGTGACTCTTCGTATTGTGTTTTAAGTTTGAATAATTCAGTTGAATAATGACGTGATTCTTTTTGTGATGCTTCTAACTCAACTGTAATATCTTCACATTTTTGTTTCCATTCATTAATTAATTTATCAAATTGTTTTTGTTTCTTATCCATAGCAGAAGCATCTTAATAAAAAAAAGCAAAAAGGCACAAATGAGTTTTCCCCTCTATATAAGATGATATTTAGATTAACTTACTGGCATTAGCACGTTCAACATCAACCATAAGATCTTCAACTTCACCTTGTAAACGAGCTTTAACTTTTTCTAATGCATTGCATTTGGTTAATGCAGCTTCGACTTGTTCTTCAGCTTCAGTTAATTTAGCAGCTAATTTACGTTTAGCTTCTTCAAGTTCTTCAGAACGAGCCAAGCCTATATTAAAAAAAAAAGATTTATTGATTAAATTTACAACAGTGCACATAGCTATTAAATTTGTTTGATTTATATTCTTGCGAAAAAAAATCAATAACAACGATTTATATTTCGAACTACTCAAGAATAAAATATATTTAATTTCTTTTAAAAGTAATCAATTTAAATAATTTCATTGTTCACTTCTCTGACACTACCAAGTTAAAAGATTTCTGCAAGTAATATTATTTTTACCTTCTGATTCATAACGGGATCGCCATTGTTGAACCTCAGCATTGAGTTTGCTAACTTGTCGTTGAAATTCAGTTCGGCCTTCTTGTTCTTCTTCAAGTTGTTCACGTGCTTGATCAAGATCAGCAGTTAAATTACGTATCTGTGAATCTTAAAGAAAATTTTTGAAAACGTAGATCATATGAAAACGAAAACTTAATGGATACTTACTAACGGAACCTTTACCACGTACTTCTTCGTCTAAAGCCCGTTTAGCTTCATCAGCTTGTTGTTGTAATGTGACTTTTACTTTTTGTAATGAACTAACTTGATGTTCGAGTTCTTCAATTTGTTTGACTAATTCTGAATTTTCAGCTGTTAATTTTGATCTTGAGCTGCTAAAGTCATTGATTTGTTTGTGACTATCTTCAAGTTTAATTTGTATATCACTTAATTGTTGTTCAAGTTGTTTGGAAAGTTTTTCAGCTGCTACTTTTCCTTTTTGTACATGTTCAACTTGAGTACGTATATCATCAAGTTCCGATTTAACTGTTTGTTTTTCTTTTTCTAATTTATTTTTTAATTTTTGTAATTGATCAATTTGTTCTCCCATTTCTAAACGAGAGCACATTTTTTTTCTCGACATCAATTATAATTATCCAACAAAAATTTTTTCTTACCATTGACAGCATCCTGATGTTTCTTTCGTAATTGTGCAGCTGTTGCTTCATGTTGAAGATTAGCTTCTTCTAAATCACGACGAAGTTTAGCTAATTCACCTTCACGTTTCTTATTCATTTCAACTTGTGTTGTTGTAGCACCACCGGCTTCTTCTAGTCGATCATTCATTTCATCGATTTCTCTTGCTAAATCAGCTCGTTGTTTTTCTGTTTTCGTTCGAGATTGTCGTTCACCTTCAAGTTCTTCTTCTAATTCTTCAATACGTGCTTGTAATTCTTTGATTTTCTTGCCAAGACTTGTTGCTTGTCCCTGTTCATCTTCAAGGCGTCCACCCATTTGTTGAATTTCTTGATCTTTACGTTTAAGACTTTCTTCTAATTCACGTTTTGATTTCTCCAAGTCTTCCATATTGCCTTGTAATCCTTTAAGATCTGTTTCTAATTTACGTTTTGATTTATCTAAATCAGCACGGCTTTTCTTTTCACGTTCTAAACTATCTTCTAGTTCATCTAATGTTTGTTCAAGTTTTGATTTGAGCTTATTTAAATGATTCACTTTGTCTTCTTCTGCTTGTAATTGTTCAGTTGTTTTGTTGTTTTGTTCTTCAAGACGTTTACGTTCACGTGTTAATTTAGCAATTGTTTCATCTTGTTGTGCCATTTCATCTTGTAATGTATGAATTTGATTATCGCGTGTTTTACATTCGTTTTCAGATTTTTGTAAATTTAAACGCATATCATCAAGATCTTTCTTCAAACCATCAATATCATGTTCAAGTTTTTTACGTTTATTATTTAATTCGCTTGACGCTTCTTCTTCCTCATTGATACGATCTTCCATATCTTTAATTTGTTGCTCAAGATCAGCTTTTTGTGTAACTAAACGTGAAAGACGTTCTTCAACTCCAGCGGCATTTGTTCGTTCGGATTCCATTTGTAAATACATATCATTTTTTTCTTAACAATAAAACAATTTTTGTTATTTACTAAAAACAAAAGAATTTAAATTAATAAATACCTTTAATTAACTTAGCATTGCTTTCTTCAGTGTCTTTTCGTAATTTTTCTTCTTTTTCAAAAGCTTCTTTAAGTGCTTTATATTCATCTTCAAGTTTTTTCATATCTTCTTCTTGTCTTGCAATGGATAATAAAGGTTTAACTTTAGTATATAGTTTCCACCATGGCCAATTACGTAATGATAAGTATTTACGAACATTACGTTGTAAGACTGACAATGCAATACGTTGTTCTAACATTTTCTTATATTCTTTTCGCATAATATAACCACGAATTTGGCCTTGTAATGTTGCAATAATCTTTGATAATGCACCATCACGCATATCTTCAAGTTGACCTAAAACACCAGCTTTGAAGAATACTTTTGTTGTACCACATCGATATAATTCATCCGATAATTGAACTTCTTTGAGAATGTTTTCCGTTGCTTTCTTAGCATCAACAAATCCTTTTGGTATAGCATTTGGAGCCAAAATAGAATAACGTTGTTTGAATTCAGAATAGATCATACGATTTGGAAAACCTTTACGGCAAATACGAATGCCTTCAAGTACACCGTTACAATGAAGTTGATGAAGAACCAAATGTGAATCAAGTACTCCTCCAGTTTTGATTTCATTTGGAATAATACAACGAACGAAATGAGGATGGGTTTGTTTCAAGTTACTCATCAATTTGTTCAATTGTTCCTGCAAAAAGAAATTAATTAAGTCTACACTATCACAATATAATCAATATGTATATGCTATAAAAATATCAGTTGAATATCTTTTCAAAAACTTCATACTTTGTATATTGGATTTTTTCCAAATTTTCAATGCTTTATAATATTTAATCTAATTACTATGAAAAGTATTCAAATTGATTGGAAGCGTTATGCAAAGGTATTGCACACGGTTATTCTTACACAACTCTTCAGAATATTCAGATATTTCATCTTCTTTATGAAGAAATTATCATTGGATTTTATGAATGAAACTACTATGCTTATTTTTGAAATGCTTTTTGTAGAGCCTTATCATCATGATTAAAATTACTCTTTTTAAAAAGATTTATGAGGACACTCTTTCCATTGATGCATCATTGTTCAATTCGTTAATTCGAGACTTATGAATTATGTAGAATTACAAGAATCTATCAATATTCTGACAAGATATCAGTCCGTTATCTTATGCCTCTCTACATACTGTATTAAAGCGATAGTTTCTTCAAGAAAACTGAAGAACATAAAAATGCCTAAAATTTTCATAGGAAACTATTTTAGTTAAGATTTTTCTTCATTTAAAATTCTAAATTGAAATTCAAGAAATAACTTCTCTCGTGTTTCTGAAGGAACGAAAGTCGACAACGTTCATTTAATCAGTCAAGCACTTGAAGCCTTTTCTGGAAGAATTAAAATTCGTTCAAGTGTATATGAGTCACATTCTTTCGATTTAAAAACGCACTTATTTATTTTGGTGGAAAATATATTGATAAACAGTATCCGTTATCAAAACATGATATATTAAAAGATTGTATTCAGTTGAGATTTTAAATTCGTCTTATTCATATGCATGAAAAATAGTTCAAACAATGCTACATACAATTTTACTTATGCAAAATGCATAACTACATCGATCTGACATTCAATATGACATCATACAAACTATGTTTCGATACCTTGATTGAAATTTAAATATTGAGAAACAAACTTACACGATGAGTAGCTGAAATTGTTTGCATACTGCCACCTTTCTTTTTAACTCCTGTTTTGGCACTGCTACCTTCTTCTTCAGCAACATCAGCAAAGAGATTACATAACATTGCATTCTTCGATTTTGAAAAGAGTGTAGCACTAAGAGAGAGAGAGAGAGAGTATATTAATAATAAGGAAAAAGATGAGAATTCAAAATCTTCATTTTGTTTACATACACAGTAGTGTTGATAGGATCTTTATTCTTTTCGAGCCAACCCGTAGCTGTATATGGGACAGATCCAGCATAATGATGAATTTCAAAATTTGCTTCAGCTTTGCCCTTGGCCGGTCTGGGTTTACCGAATTGTGGATGTTTACCCAAATGATTGTTGTAAAGTTTTTCAACAAATGTTTTATCTGTAGCTTTAGGTACGATACATTCTTCTTCAAGAATGGATAAAATACCCATAGGCTATAAGTTAAATTTATACGGCTAGTAGTTTTAAATAATAGTTTAAAAATAAATATATCAAACCTTCTCAATAAGATCAATACAAGCTTGTAAATCCATACCAAAATCAATGAATTCCCATTGTATGCCTTCTTTCTTATATTCTTCTTGTTCTAAGACAAACATATGATGATTGAAGAATTGTTGAAGACGTTCATTTGTATAGTTGATGCATAATTGTTCGAAACCATTGAACTAAAATGATCAATATCAAAAATCAAATATATAAAAACCAAATTGAATCACTAATATTTACATCAAAAATTTCGAAACCAGCAATATCGAGTACACCGATAAAATATTGTCGTTTAGCTTTAACATCGAGCGTTGTATTGACACGATCGACTAACCAGTTAAACATACGCGAGTAGATCTAAGTATAGAAAAACGTGTATACTAAAACTTCATGCTCAATTTATAATCATTTAACATACCGATTTGGAAAGAGCACCAATTGAGTTAACAACTTGATCTTTATTTTGACCTTTGTTAACAAATTCATTACCGACCTATAATATAAAAAATTCAATAATAATTAATAAATCACAGAAACAGGCATATTTTACTTTTATACGTGGTTTAAGTAAACCTTTGATGAGTTCAGCAGCTTCAACACCAAGAAGATGAGCAACTTTTTCGCAATCTTCTGTGCCTTCAGCTTCGGCTTGTTCTTCACGTGGTCGTTGTTTCCATTGTGAGTTACCAAAATGCATGATAGCTGCTGTACATTTGTACATATTCAGTTTTTCTTCCTGTTAACAAGAAAAGAAAAGAAAACGTTTTATTTCTTGTTTATTAGTAAATTCAATATGAACCTTTGTGAAGCCAAGAATATCAAAAGCTTCATCAGTAATTCTCATTTCTTCGGCATCATCAACATTATCAATAGTAAGCATGCCTTGAGCTACATAATGGTATTTTCCTGGGTCAGTGGAAATAAGACATTCCTCTGAAAATTAAGATTTAAATTTTTTGGTCCACTACGCTTTCGTTGACTTTTTGATAAATCTTACTCTGAATATCAGGAAAAGCAGTTGAGCACATTTGGTAGAAAATGTGATAATTACGTTCAGCTAGAATGAATCATTAATTTTAAATTCGAATGAATAGTTTAATTGAATATAGTACCTGGTTGCTAAAATGAAATAAAATGAATTATTTTAAAATTCAAAAAACATTTTATGTAACATACTTGAAAAATGACACGAGCTTTCTCAAGTAAATATACTTCAATATCAGCACCAGCAATTTTTCCTGAACTGCCAAAATGAATACGAATAAATTTACCCTAGGAAAATAAATTAACAACAGACAAGTATCCGTTCGAAAGAAGGGAAAAGCAATTTTGTCAAACAAAACAACAAATCATAAACTATATGTGATGAATATGGGTCAAACATGCACATTCAGATCGAAAATAAAAAGAAACCTCAAATACATGCATTGAATAAATATGACTCTCGATTCTTATAATTATTCTCGATTTTCAAACTTACGAATCGAGATGAATTATTATTTCGAGACGTCTTAGCATTACCAAATGCTTCGAGCACAGGGTTTGATTGAACAATTTGATCTTCGAGAGTCATAGATTTCTATGATGAGGAAATAAACAAGGTGCGCATGCGTTAGGTTAGGTGTGAATATGTGAAAGTATGTGAGTGTGTATGTATCAATGTGTATGCAATATGCTTGTCAACAAGTGTCATGTGAATCGGGTGAAGTACTCAGACTTGTGGATATATCAAATCAAATCGGGCTTTAATGCTGTGCCGTAGCTGCGGCTTTTCAATAAACCGCAACTTACGAATCGAGAAGAGTTATTGTTTCGAGTTGTTTTTGCATTACCATAAGCCTCAAGTACGGGATCTAATTATTGAGGAAAATAGACATTTATTTTTCTTATCCACGATTTGATAGTTTTCTTTTGACTGACGAGAAACTTTTTCAATCTCTGTCCGTCGCAATAGACTCAAACTTACTGGCTGACACAATTTGATCTTCGAGGGTCATTGTTTTCTTTAAAATCCCCACAAATAAAACAAAGAAAATATTATATTAATATGACTGATTATAAAATTATGTGATTGAATGTGTGCAATGATGAAGATATAGACTTTAAATACATTACCTTTCCTTCTTCTTTCTTAGCGCTAGCAGCAGCAACCAACGCAAAATATTGAATGACCTTTTTAGTATTTTCTGTTTTTCCGGCACCTGATTCACCTGTAATCAACATAGATTGATTTTCACGCTCTAAACAAAATAATATAATACCATTTAATCGTTTATTGTTTGTTTTTTTCTCTTTATCTCAGCAAGCAATTGATTATTTAATTCATCTGACATTTATTTTTATTAGTATTTATGAAGCATCGAACTTCTTGATGATTAATTTATTTTTGCCTATCATTTGCATCTAAATAATAGACCGCATCAGCTCGTTTATAAATGTCTCTCTTTCCTCATCCATATGTATATGTATATGTATATATTATATATGTTGTACGTGGTAGAATCTATTGGATGCTTGATCTTTTCAGAAAAATCTTTTCTTCTCATATATCTTTTCTCATACTCGTCTTCTTTGACGTTCTTATTGATCGATAGTGGATAACCTTGTCGTCTGCTCCCACGTACTGTATAGAATAACTAGCAAAAAAAGTGCAACTATGTTTAGAGTACTTTGTAATCAAAGAAAATGTCAAAGCATATTCTGTTATTTCATATGGTACTATAATTATATATATGAGGGTGTATAATGATGAACATTTGAGGGAAGATTAAATTGTTTAGACTAGAAAAAAATCCTTTTTGTTTTTACTTACCACGAAGCATATTTGAATATGCATTATCAGAAATAGCATACAAATGTGGTGGTACTTCAGTACGCTTTTTACCACGGTACATAAGTACAACCTTCATTGTATAAATTGATAAACGTTTGTATGGATTGATAGCAACGCAAAATAAACCTGAATAGGTCTAGAGTATAAAACAATTTTCAAATGTATAAAAAGACAAGATTATTATTATAAAAAAAATATATATATTCTTATACGTACATAAATGAGCCATCGTGAGTATCGATCACGTAAATTAGCCAAAACTGAAGCATCATTCAAATAAGTTAAGTTAGCCATATCATCACAGCAAGTGAATTTAGGTGGATTCATTTGCTGAACATCATCTTTTTTCAAAGTAAGACTCTAAATATTAAATAAAAAATTTTGTTAGATACATCTTTTTTTCTATTAACTATATTTGATAACTGTACATACGTCTCCTTTATCGGTTTTAACTGTTACTTCTTCGCCTTTAGTAGCAGTAATTTCAGCAGCAATGAAGGATTCCTTTGCATCAGGTGCCCAGCATTGCTTTTTGCCATCGAAAGGTTGAGATTGAAGTTTAAGACGCTCTTCAGGTGGTAGAGCCAAATATTTCATTGACTCTTTTAATTCCGGATCGTTCGGATCATAAATAAGACTAGTAAAAGGAAAAAAAAAACAGCATTGCTTAATCATCAGTTCATTTTCATTTATGTGTCTTACCCTTCGATCGACATGATTATTTATTGATTATATTAAACAAAGATGCTCAACACGAATATAATCTAAAAGTGCACATGCGTTATAATTAATTAACTTGTTGATGAGCTATCGCCTTTATTTGCCTATACCTGGTAACGGGTGAAACTCGCCTAGTTTTTACTTGTGCTAAACGACCGTCTGGTTGGATAACAAGTAGTTATATAAACTCTCTTCTTCGTCGTCCGAGAAGAAAAAAAATCATCGACAAGAAATAGCTCTAATTTCTTCTCTCTTATCCGTATTTTTTTTTATCTCAATGGTGATACCAAAAATTCTTGTGTTGGTTGGCCGAACCAAAGCGGATATATCTCCAAAATTGGTAAATATTCTCGGACGAACCATAATATTCACTTCTTTTTTCCTCCCTGTCTCGTTCTATCTATCTCTTCTCTGCTCTTCTCTCCTCTCTTCCCTTCGTCGACGACCACTGGTACTGGTACCAATAACTATAGCACTGCTTATATTCCATCAAGAATGTTGAGCTAGACGGAATAAGACGAAGAAGAAGAAGAAGAAGAAGAAAAAGAAAGACTCGTATTCATCTCCTGTTTCGTCAGATATTTATGGAAGTGCATACTGCATGTAGTAGAAAAATTCTTGGAGGTCTCTTATGGTATTATTGTTGCAGCGTGTATACATTGTATATAAATAGTATAAGCAAACAGGCGCATAGCAAAGAATAAATACAACTCAATCTGTCTCCAATGATCCATTATTTGATGCATGCAAATACAACGCTATCAGTTTGTCTGTTTCAACCAAGCGAGAAATATATATTATGTATATTACTTATTTATGTTGCTAATAATCCAACTCGAGTTTTAACCCTGAAAAGAGAAATAGATATTAACCATAACCATAAAAGGAACATTAGTTATCCATTCTATAAACAAATAACAGTTGGCAACCGAAAAATTTATCAGACGTAAAATATATCACCTAAGTGTACTTAAACATTAATAGATTATTTATTGATTCAAATACTGATAAAACAAGGTCTTTGGCAACCGTATAGAACAGCAATATGTAATTGAATATTAATTCGCTCTATCAAAAAAGAGGTTCTAGCTATTCATTAACATTTTTCTGGTAATCTCAATCGACTTTGACCAAAACTATGTTACGATATGCCAGTACATTATCACTATTTGCACGCAGCTGTTAATCAATCATGTCGATTAACAGTTGCGCCTTAGAAGAAGAAAAAATATATATGGCAATGCATCTCACTAACTGTTTTCAATAGAGCATTTGTATCGTTTTGATAAGACACTGTTCAGAAACAAGTATTACTCTGTTTAGATGTCTTTTTTTTTGCACGACAGTTAATTATAACCAAGGAAATAACAAATAGTTCTTCTGGATTTTGTTTTCTGAGTAGCCTTGACAAAGTCATTTGTAGTCTATAAGAGATTCTAACGAAGTTATTAGCCTGTTGTGAAACAGTTTTTTTCTGGCATTTGCCTACTAATAAATGATATCAATATTATTGATATAATAAAGATGTTTTTTTTTCTTCATATATTCTTCTTAATTCTTTCGGAACTAATTAACTGGAACGTTCAGTCGAGGATATAACTTTTGTTTATAAAGGTTCTAATACTAACTGTAGTGTTAACTCAATCAAGAGTGAAAATGTTAAAACATTTATGTTATCCACTGATTATTTGATTATCGAATATACGAACCAAGAAGTGTTGAATATTCTTCTGTCGATATCTTGCGGTAAACTACTAAGAAGAAGAAAAAAAATAACACCACAAAAATCTGAAGCTTGGTTTATTTTTACACGATGAAAAACACATATTCCGATTACGCAATAAGTGAGATTAGCACATATTATCCAAGCAAACAATGATCTTATGTTCTATTATTGTAGTATTTTTTTGCATCACAAGTTTTATGTTAATTATTGTTATCTTATGGCAAGCACCTTTAAATGCTCACCATTAATCTAATTAGAAAATCAAACTTCGTTGACAGTCGAGTACTAAAGTATGATTATTGATAAATAGACCTACTCAATAATCATTCTTATGTGTTATTATCACCATTGTCGATTTGTACATTAATAGACTGTTCGAATTAAATCTGTTTAGAAATATAGATCACTGTGCTTATATATGCAGTACTTCTCAACAGATATTTCTTTTTTTTTCAACAGATATCCATCAAAATTAGCGTAAAAATTTTGATTTATTCATCGTCATTTTTGGAAAGTTTGAATGAATATAAAGAATAATCAATTATGTAAAAGATTTTCATCATAAAAATTTTTTTCTAGCTAATGAAACTAAGAGAATGAAACCGTAATGAAAGCATTTTAGTGTCTTCGTCTACACTGTTTATCGTCAATTGTGGTATCTTTAGAAAAATTGATGAATAATAGTAAGAAACAACTTGTCATCAGTTCGTCGAACATAGAGATGTTCTAAGGTCGTCAATATCGGATGGTTTAATAATTCAAGATGTCAATTACTCGCAGTCATCCGGAACTTGACACACCATTGTTATAATCAATACCATACATTTTCATGGATCTATTGACTCAAATTATCTTAAAAAGAAAAACTTTGTTAGTGCAGCCCCTTTGGGGCTAAAATGTGGAACTCACATATGATTTTTCGCCTCATTTATTGATACATAATGCGTGGTGCGAAATTTGCTGCTAGAAAATCGATCGGTAGAACAAAAATATCTTACTTAGCTTTTGCATGCTTGCTAATATCTGTAATGCAAGACGGTGTCTGTAAATGGGTGTAAGGGGGTCTCTAAGGGGGTTGTAATGGGGTCTCTATGGGGGTGTAAGTGAGCCTCTAAGGGGTTTGGGTCTGTAATGGAGGGTGATGTCTGTAATATGGAGGGGGTGTAAGGGGGCCTCTAAGGGGGTTTAAGGGGGTCTGTAAGGGGGTGCGTAAGGGAGTTGGATTTGTAATAGGGAGGGGGATGGAGAGCCGCAAAAATCTCGCTTTTATACTTACACTCACCATTTTCTTCGAAAATATATGTGAGTTCCACAAAATTCTGATCACTATTAGCAATTGAAATTTATCGGCAAGATATGTTACAAGAAAAATAAAGAAACAATCATGATTGGTAAATTTACTTGGTGTTAAACTAATGGAATAGACATATGGATATAGTTACACAAACACATTAGTGAAGGGAAGCTGAGGAATAGAATGAACAACAATACAAGTAATATATAAGACAACTATCATAATCCATCTTGAGAATAATCATAACACATAGCTATAGACACTATTTTCATAATCTGAACTTTTGTCTATTATAGAATCTAACTGTTTTTTCTTTTAGTAGCTATGACTCGTACTATAATATAAATAAGAGAAATTCATTTCTAGAAATGAATAGAACACAATACATGGTAAATGCTTCTTTGTACATGATCTATTGTAATCAATAAGTTATCAAGAATACCTGACGCCGACCTATAAGACGTTTCGTTATTTTAGAAAGAAAAAGAAACAAATTTTTCAACAGGCCGCAAAGTTATTTCTAAGTTGGAAGCAGTCTACAAATAAATCAATTTCAATCTTATGTGATAAAACAATCTGTACGATGTTAATATACTAGATGAATTCATTTACATTCATCAGTGAACATTGTACAGTAGTATCTCTTTCAATAATTGTAAGTCAATATTCATTAGCTGTACTCAAGATAAGATAAGCAAAAGCGAGTAACAAACCTAAAATAGTCGAAAACAAAACTATCATAAAATTTGGTATTATCAATGATGCTGAGATTTTATTTTTTGTTAGAAAAGATTAACCAATCTACCTAGTAAAAACTGTTAACAATCTCCCATGCCATTCATCTGACTTTATCAAATAACACATATGATAATGTTAGAAAAATAGTCATCATTGTGAGAGGAACTTCCCATAGAGATTTATCCTTTACTATACTAATTACCAGCATGAGAATCTATTTATTACCAAAAGATAAGATTAAATATCAAAATGGCAATTCATAATTCTTTATCGTTAGTTAATTATACGTAAACATATTGACAGTTTTCTTATATTAAAATAATAGTAACAAAAAAACAAAAGAAAACAAAACAAATTCACTCTCTCATACTAAAAAGAAACGAACAAACAAACAAACAAACAAACAAATCTATTTGCACACATTAATCTCTACAAACCGATGGCATGTCTCACATTGTACAGAACAACACCATATAAATTTACAATTACATTTTTCTTGAATATATTTTCTTACCGTATTATAACCTCGTCCGCAACACATTGTTACGCAATTATCAGGTCCATGACTTATTCGATTGCATTGACGATCCTTTGTACCTAATGAACCAATACGCGAGTTGTATTCACAAAAGTTTGACTCTTCAAAATAGATTAGATCATCTTTAGTTGGCCCAACAAAACGACGATCACGTGAACGTAATTCTCCTAAACGACGTTGATAACGTACTTCAATAGCACCATCATATTTTTCTTTTAGCAATCCACCAACTTCACGAAACATTGGTAATTGTTGATAACATGTTCGAAGACTAAATACATAACGATATTATTGGTATTTTTTTTCTTTTTATAAAAATCTACCTGCATGAACCACTAACTCCATGACATTTACAAACAACTCGTGTTAACCGATAAACAGCCTTAATAAGAACAACAATTAATAACAAAGGAAATCTATCTTTTGCAATTTACTCTTCGTCCAACTTCATTATTGTGTAGGTTTATTTGACGTCTTAATTTGCCAGGTTTGAAAAATTTTATTTTTCTTCTTCCGTAAATCATCGTTTGATTCGGATTTATTAATGAATCATATGGAATTATAGGGTCGATTTCTTTTTCTGGTGTATCAACAAAATCTCTACTAAATCGATAGCCGTAATCGATATTATCACCACATCTAGTTGGTAGAGAACAACAAAATTCATTTGAAATAATAAATAATGGAAAGATATTTTTTTTTAATCTACTAACCCTCCCCATGACCAATCTCGTGGTAAATTTTTCGGTCGAGCAGATCGACTACATGTACATGATTTTAATAAGCCTTGTTTACATGCTCGACTTACAGCATATGTTACACCAGCTGAAAACATTGCATGAACCAAAGCTGTTTCTCGATTAGCTAGATTGTGAAGTGTGAAACAAAATCAATTTTATCGAACTAACATTATTTACCATGATTAAGAACTGGTCCAAATACAGAACCATCTTTTACTGTTGAACAATTCCAATGACGATCTTGAAATTGATATTGACATTCTTCGATACTTTTACTTGCACCTAGACAAAAGCAAATCATTGTTCATTCGTAACTCTGATTTATCATTAAAAAAAATTAGTAAAATACCTTGAATAACAATTGGCATATGATCCGCATGTAATAAACATATCTGTTTTTGTCCTGTAGTTAAATTCTTTAATATTGATTGACAATATTGTGATGAATCTTCATTAATTTCATATTGGTTTCCAGAATTCAAAAATGTATATGAAGATACTTTATGGTCATTGCCTTCGTGAACACCAATATTCCTGATAATACAGGTATAATTATCAATATTATCATTTCATCTATATGTTTAACTTACCACCAAAGATTATGTTCAGGCACCCCATCGATCACTTGACATGAATAAAACAATGAATACAAAAGAACACTTATAATCATCATCATCATTTATTCTACAACGACAACAAAAAAAATGAAAAGAACAAGATACGATATGAATAAACTGTTCTATTTAAAACGATATTCATCGATCATATGTAGATAGGTGCCGATCGTCAACTGAATATGGGCGGCAAATATATAACAAACAATTGTATTTAGTTAGTCAATGTCAGCAGCACTCAACACTAATCGTGTCGATCGGTCATTTTTGATTTTTATTTGTCACCAAAAGGAATAATGTTAGAAAGATTACGCAAAGTTTTATTGATCATAACCAGCGCTGCATTCTTTTTATCTCTCACGAAGTTACACATGGTCAATCAACAAAAGAAAAACTGTCAACAAATGTTAACACCTTTTTTTTCTTTCTTCTTAGAATATCTTCGTATGACATAAACATCTTCCATAACGAAGAATCGTTAGTGACATATCTGCATAATTAAAAAGCTAACATAGTTCGGAGGAGACGTCATACATTCATCAACTTACCCTGAGCATATATACTTCCAATATACGTGTCTTCTCTCTTTTTTTCATGTACTAGATGAAAACAAACATTTATTCTATAGATGTAAAACAATTTTCATATACGTATATTGTTAGCTTTCAATATATGTACACATATAAAAAGGGGAAAAAAAGAACGAATCGTTTGATCATCATTACGGCATAGAAAAGAAAACTTCAGTCTCAAGGAAAAAATAACACAAGACAAAAGTTCATACTCATTTATATAGAAATCTTGCTTCATGTATCATGGCGACTCAATTAATATACGTATATAAAAAGAGAGAGAGAGAGAGATTATTCACAGTTAAAAAACTGATGGTTGACTTGTTCATGTTCAGCATTTTATCCGGTTGAAAGAACATGAGAAGAGAAAAGAAAACAGATTCTCACCATTTTTTGTTTTTTTCTTTTATTAAAAATAAAAACATTCATATTCAATGATAATTGTTTCTCACATTTACATAAATTTTCTTAGTCATATACGTATGTTAGATATCAAATTTTCTATTCCAATAGCAACGGTGTTTTAATCAATGGCAAACAAATCTGTTTAGAATTGTCTACTTTCATGCTAAATTTAAATCGATCACTCAACATTGTGTGTATTCAGGGATATGGATAAGACCAAGGTTCAATTACAAGTAGACGAAATCAATTTAATATGATAGAGTTACAAGAATAATCTTCTATAAAATAATTTGGTTTCTATTTGAAATAAGCTAAGAACTAAATTTTCTTCGATTTTATAACTATAATATTAATAATAAAGTATACTTACCAGTTATTTAGCTGTATTGTTCTTGTTTGATAAGTAAAACGATATGTAATATGAATGAGAATAGCTCGATGAATAGTGATAATAGGAGATATTTGTTCAACTCTTTATGTTTATATACGCATGTGTCGACTTTCTTCGCTTCTCTTACTCTATTTCTTTCTCTGTCTGTAGTTATAAGTCCTTCGCGCTTAGTCTAGTAACTACAAAATATCTAAGATGAAATACATATCTAGGGGACAAGAGAATCGATATCAATATCACTAAAACAAAAAATCCCGATTGACATGAATATTTCGACGTGACATTTGATTTCTGATTTCCTGTATCGAGTTATTTTTCATAATGATGAAGATTTCCAGAGACAAAATATGTTAACAAGGGTGTGACCTTGAGATAGAGAAAAAGATATAGAATGAATGACATACAACATTCGAACATAATTTTGTTACCGATACTTATATTATCACACATGCCACTATCGATAAGAAAAGATAGTTGCTTCTTTTTTCTGAGACTGAAGATAAAATCTTCTTCGGTATTGTTTCAATAGGGATCATTTTTCTTTCATTATTGTCTGTCGATCTTGATTTGTACATGGTCGACAATAATTATCTATGCTTATATTAGGTTTACTATAATTATGATTACGATTTACATTATTATTATTATTATTAGTAGTAGTAGTAGTAGTATTAGTAGCACTAAATAGTATTCTTCTTTTGTTTTTCTATTAATACTATTACAATATGCATGAATCTTATATTAATAAAAGGCAAATACTAGTATTATATTTGTTATGAAATTGGTTTGTTCATCGGCAAAGAATGATTGACTTCTGAAAGGTCATCATTGATCTATTTCCTCTATTCTCACTTTCTATTAAGAGTGATTAGGACAATAGATTCACTTAGAGGATTCCCTAATTTTGTATGCTTCTTCAAGGAAGAAATAATCTGTTTATCATTTTCAGGTAGGAAAAAAAATGATAGGAAAGAAAAGGTCGCAAATACTTGATTTCGAATGTCAAAAAACTAACAACTGATTCTTTTACTTCGATGATGATAATCAATTCATACAATCTACACACTAATGAATCTCAAAGAGATATCGTTATCCTGCTTTTTTATTTTGTTTTTGTATATTAGCACAATACTTATGTATAAAGTCTGCTGCTCTTCGATTGTCATCGTATTTCTGTTTTTACTTCTGTGCTAATGATGATGAAACAGAACTGCGTAGAAAACAACAGAATGTTTATACAATTATTTCAAAAGAAAAAGCAGATACAATTATATTTAGGTTAAGAAGTGAGTAAGTAAATGATGGAAAATAACTGTCTCAGTGTAGCAATAAATATGTATAGATATTTTCGACTAGAAACATGTTGACATTAAATGAATACAATCTTGCAAAGTTTCGTTGTAAATTTCAATCAGAATATGAGTATTATGAGTATATTAAAACAACATTATGATGAGAAAAAAAATTATTGAATTTAAAAATATTTTATGTCATCATAGAATTAAGCAAAGGTTTAGTTAAATTATTTTCTACTTTAACTTACTCTTCATATATTCTCGTAGTATTACATGTTTTTATTTGTAATTCAATTGACTACTTGGATCTTACAAGCATTCAGGTTTGTACAAAAAAATAGGGCGGACGAGGAAAAAGAAAATACATGAAGTATCAAGAAGTTAAAAGATAATGAACGATCTGAGCGATTTGACGAGAAAGTGAATAGGAAATATTTCGTCAGTAAAGTAAGAAAGTACATGAGAATGCATAACGGAAACATTGTTTCATAGTAAGTTATGAGTAGAAAATTCTTCAAACATGTTTCCAAAACATTTACTTTTCAAATAGCCTGACGTAAGACATGAAACATAAGCTAAGCAGAGATAATAAAGCGATTAATGATAAAGAATCAATAGGGAAAATTGGGATTTTATCTACTTCAAAAGCAATTCATATTACAGATAGAAAATAGATGGAGTACATACTCCAGGATTCACACTCTTCCTTCATTTGAAGAAAATTTAGTAAAGCAATTCAAGTAATAGCCAGGCATACATCTAATTCTAATTCAACTCTACGTATGGACGAAGTGAACCAATGTTGAGTTGGAACAATAGCGAAGAGTCTTATCTATGATAGAATGATGCTTCACAAATCTTCTTCATTGATATAATCGTTTCATAGGCATCTGTTTATTTAACTATGTTTTTGTATATATATTAAGGTCAGTTTGTTCTGCGTAGTATTAGTCAATCATCTATATTTTTGACAAGCACACTATAAGAGTTCTCTGATTATTTGAACGATTATCATTTCTCGAGAGATATTTCGTTCCTGGCTAATTGAGAAAGACGTACGAGCCAATTGAATATTTACAAAAAACTCACAAATTGTATAAAACGAAAATAAATACATTTATAATTGAATTGAAATATGCCTGTCAGTTCTCATAGTGCTAAACATATTAATCATGTTAACTGTTAATGCAGTATTTTTCTACTGTATTCCATCATTTTATCTGATTATATTTGAGATTTTGAATTGAAAGGATGTTGATCAATGCTATTGTTAACTCAAATTTACATATAAATCGTTTGTAATAGTGTCGTATTTTGAATATTACGACCATCGAATTACATATTCACTTCTACGTAGATACAAATCAATTTATATTTTATATCAGTTGTATAAATCAATTGTGTTCTACAACGGTAAATATTGTTATCAAATACAGTGTTCTTATAATTTATTACAAATCATTTCAGTAGTAGAATTTTTAATTATTCGAAAGGTTATTTACAAGGTTTAATAACCGACGACTTATTTCAGCAGTTTAAAAATATGACTTGATTTCATTAGATCAAATAAAAGTGTCATATCTATCTCTTTACACAATTACTCATTGGACTGAATATGCTGTGTCATATTAGTATTAGCATTTTAAAAAATACTAATATTTATGTATTAGTATTAATCATTAAAAACAAATAATTAATTCAGCATTATTGGCACTAGAATTAATTATTTATAAAGTATTAGTGTTGAGTTAGCATTGTTTCTAATTGTAATACATATACGTACTATTTGCACATGTACTGTGTGCAGTAACACGCTCGAAATTTCCTGATCACAGTACGAGATGATTCTATCACTGAAAACATTTTTTTTTCTAAAAAGAATAATACTGTTTGATTATTTGAATTTCTGAACTCATAGAATTCGAGAGTTATTTCTCAGTAGTTTTGAAATTAGAATTAAAAATGTAGACAAATTATTATATTAAACTTTAGATCATTGGTATAAAAAAAAGGGAAGACGAATTCTAATACGACAAGTCTACATAGAATAAAATATTGTTTTGCATCTTTTACTTAAAAGATATTTTTTATCTATCAAAAATTAAACCTGTTTCATTAGATATTTCTCTACGAGGGATTAGTTCTTTCCCAAACATATCAGCTGTTCCAATATTTTGTTCTACTCCACCTACATAAAAACTGATATTTAGAATTACATAGCAATATTCATCGTTAAAAAGCACTTTAAAATAAATCGATTAACCTTGGATCATTTTTCATAATATTTTTAATCGATTACAATGAATAAATATTTCTTATTGGATTTCATATCCGATTTCACTACATATATTTTACGTACTTTTTTATTTTGATGAAAAACGTTACCTGTAAATTTTCTTCATAGACACTCCTATTTTCGTCAGTATGTTTATGATTGCTATATTATTACTCCAATTGAGCATTGGTGTGTACAGTCAAGGTGTATATGATCCTGTGACATTTACAGAATCTACATGTTCAGACAATAATCAATGGACAATTTGGTTTGATTCAAATGATCCTAATTTAACACAAGGTGAATTTGAAATTACTAGTCAAATTCAACAAAAATTTCCTCTATTCATGTGTCCAGTACCAGTTGCTATCGAAGTAAATATGACTTTCTTATTTTTTTCTTCTCCAATTAGAAAACAAATATGATACTTTTAATGTATTAGGGTCAAACGACAAGTGGTGGATCACCAGTTCAAACTGGTGATGTATTTCGTATCAGTATTAAAGATGGTTTATTATGTTTAAATCAACAGATCAGTGCATACAAACAAAAATTATGTGCTGATTATAGAGTACGTTATTGTTGTCCAAAGACAGCTATCGGACAAATATTACTAACGACGTCACCATCTGTACCAACAGCTAATACTTGTGGTCGTCAATCGATCACTCCATCAACTCAACGTATTGTAGGCGGTGTCGAAGCAGTTCCTCATTCGTGGCCATGGATTGTTTCTTTACAAATACGTGATCATTTTTGTGGTGGTACTTTGATTGATACACGTCACGTACTCACAGCTGCTCATTGTTTACCATCGGTAAGTAGCAGTCAACTTCGCGTAGTCGCTGGTTTACATCAAAGACAAAATCAAAATACTGGACGCACACAAAATATAGGAGTATCGCGTATATTTATGCATGAACAGTACAATTCAGTTTCCCAAGCACATGATATTGCTATTATTCGTCTAGCTCAACCAGTTCAATTGAATGAATACGTTCGTTTGATTTGCTTACCTGGACCTGATCCACAAGAATCAGCAACAGTAACCGTAGCTGGCTGGGGTACTACATTTAAGAATAGTCCATTAGCTACTACTTTGCGACAAGTCTCAGTAAAAGTTACCAATAATCAAGCCAGTGCAGCTTACTCGAGTAGTTTTAATGTTCAACGACAAATTGGTGCAGGTATACCATATTCAGGTGGTAAAGATAGTTGTCAAGGTGATAGTGGTGGTCCTTTGATGTACAATACCAATGGACAATGGTATCTATCAGGAGTAGTTAGCTTCGGAGCTGATTGCGCTCTTCCAAACTATCCAGGTGTTTATACACGTACAAGTGCTTATCTTAGTTGGATTCAAAGTAAAATCAATTCGAATTGAAGAAAAACTAAGAACATGAATCTATAATAACTTTCTTATTTTGATTTTTCCATAAATCATATTTGTATGCGTGCGTTATTAAGAATCCATTATTTTTTTTTGTTTTTCAAAATCCAAAAAGAAAGAAATCAAAAACAGTTTCAATAATGCATACTAATAAGAATCACTAATCCTTAATCAGCAATAATTGATATTATTGGGTAAATTTCGTCTGTTTTGTTTTCACTGTTGAAGGTCAAACGAATACCTCGCATCTTATTAAAATAGTCAAATGTTTGTTTAATTCCTATTTATTCGGTATTCGTAAATTTACATCAAGTCAACAGTCTTATTTTCTTTAATCAGTATTGCCAAATTGCATTTTTCCGGAACAATCATGTATTAATCAATTGTTCATACGTTTCAAACCAATGGTTTCGATGCATTAAACATACGTATATTTCGAGTTTTGAAAATATTTTCCGAAAAATTTCTTGGTAAATATTAGTAATAGTTTTATATTTCTTCTTCTATGATACAATAAAACAAAAAAAAGCAAGGAAAACAAATCTTTATATAAGAACGATCTATTTGCTGAACGTATTTCACCTCATTATAACTAGTAATAGAAGAAAACTTGACGAAAGAAAAAAGAGCTATAGAAAAGACACTAACTAGATCGTATGTGAAAGAGAAAAAAAGAGAATTCTAGAAGTAGATATAAATATAGATGTATATATATATATATAAGTATGTGCTAGGCTAGTAAAAAGAATATTGATAATTTCTTTGTTGATGGACATAAGGCATGGCAGCCGTTATTATAACCAATGAAACTAACCGTGCTTCTTTGTCAAAGGTAAAAATAAGGCGATTATTTAAAAAAATAGTATCATCGTTTACTATTCATTATTTATATTTATTCAATAGGATTTGTCGGTAACAAATCATAATAATTCACCACCTTTAATTGTTAATAGCAAGGGTCCATTTACGCTTCACTATGCTATATGGCCTTACGTTACTTTAATATCTTTAATTATTATAGTTTGGCTTCTCGTTTATGTATCAACAACACTATCACGTCGTCATAATCATAGAAATGAACAAAAGAACTTAACTTCATTCTATGTTACACAAGCTACTAATATTACTGGTAGATATGAAGCTTCAACAGCAACACCATCCGCTGATATATGACAATGCCAATCATCTCAAAATGATAAGTGTCTAAGCACGATAAAAATGGAGTACCGCTCGACACGAGATGACAGCTTGTTAATGATTCTATCATATAAGATGCTGGTTTTTATGATTGTATTCTATTTATGTATGCTCTGCTTTTTTTTCATTCGCTTTTTCTTGGTTTCTTTCTTTTTTTCTATATTTACTCGAAGATTATATGCAAAGATAAATATATGTATATAAATATGATTCTATTACATATAATCTCTATAAGGAAAACAGAAAACAACTATTCCCTTGAGATTTATTTTCATAGCAAATTGGCTCTCATCATGAATCATTGTATCAGCCAACAACTTAATAAAATACATAATTATTAACAATAACATTTCTAAATTATATAAATAAAAATGATTGACTTGAAGAGTTATATTTCATAAGACACATGTTTTAATATTTATAGATTCGACACTCTTGTAGTTCTGTGAAGATAATTGAAATTCACTACTGAAGATAGAAAAGAAGTTTTGGTAAAAACAAATTCAGTAATAGTCGATTGCCACAATAATATTGACTGGTAAAAATGAAAGCTGCTGAAAAGAAAAAAACCTACAATATGTAGATATAGCTAATTAATCGATTAACTAGATCGTTACGTTCAAGGTAGAACATAAGAATTCGTCGTAGAGTGCATCGAAAATTCAGTGGTTATTTATTGGCATGGATTTACATGATCAGTTAAATAGATGAAATATTCAGTAAAATGATTAAATCATTAGCACTTAAAATATCAGTCCTCAATCCAGTCAGATAAGCGTTGAAAATAACGACGTTTTAATGCATTAAAAACACACATCTCAGTGTGCTAAAACGCGTTTTCTATCATAAAAAAAATCGTTTTGACGAACCAAAACGTGCGCTTTTAAAGCATCAAACGTCGTTATTTTCAACTCTTGTTGGAGTAGGTACCCACAGAATAGAAATCTACTCCAAAAATTGGTTCTGTCTGAATTCCACGGATTCATAATTCCTTATATGTCAAACTTGAAACTTGAATTCAATGGAAAATTGAAAATTTCAATTTTCAACTTTTAAACCAATAGCATTGTGAAGAATCGTGACTCACACATATATCACTATGAGTTGAAAGTTGAAATTTTCTATTTTCAACTGAATTCAAGTTTCAAGTTTGACACTACTGACAGATCGATGACTTTTTTGCAATATGTCACGTAGAAAAACTAGCTGTCTAACTATAATTATTTATCATCAAAAAAATGCGAACTACTATCTCATCAACTGTTTGCTTCTTGAATAAGAAATTTCATGTTACTTTATCGAATGAATAAATGTCTCTATCGTGTATTGTTTAGTTTGTCTCTAGAGATTGAGAAAAGATGACACTGTGTTTATATCAATAGGAAATAGAAAATATTTTTCTTGTTATTGAGATAAATTCTTGTTGGACATTGAACTCAAGGAATTATATTAGTATGTTTCCTTTATAAAAAAANTATTTGATGAATTTTAAAAGAGATACGAGCTCAAATTGTCTTCATTTCCCTGCTAACATATATATTTGTTACTATTGGTTACTGAACCATAGAAGTTAATATCAAATCGATTACTAGTCCAACAAGTTGGCAAAACTATGACGTGTTTAATTGTAATTAAGTGTTCTCTTCTGATTATCTATCACTTGAGATTATCTTTGGATAGATATTGAAATAGTACGAACAAATATTACTAGTCTTCTATTATCATACATATTGTGTGCGAAGACTATAATAGGATTTCGATTCTCTATTATTCTCGTCATGGATATCCTAATTTTCGGTTTCACTTGAAGCTCTCAACAAATTATTGAAACTCATCGATGCCAGTATTTATATTTGATAAGACTTCGTCGGATGTTATCAATCAGCAACTAATTCATCGTAAACAACAAATGCCACTGACTTTGGCGCTTGACATTCCCTCATAGCAATCTTCTATATCGGTATTTTGATGTACCACGCATGTCTGAATTTTTCTTCGTCAAACCATATAATGATTCTTGTTTTCTTAAATAGTCTATCACTCAAAGAAGTATTTGTGTTTGTCGACAATACGAATTGTATCTTATTCTTGAAATAATAGCTTGTCATCTGTGATACTGATGAGACGAGAACTAACTCGTATTGTAAAAATCAAATGTCTTACGTTCATGCTGAATGTCGAATCAGTATTCAATGAACTGAACAGTAATTATGCTCAAAACAATTCTACAAGAACTCCAATGAGAATCAGAATCGATACTTACGAATAGTCACTTCTCATAATGATATAAGTAAAACCGAAGAAGTTATTTTTCTTTTTCATTCCTATGCAATAACAGCAGAAAATAAATTTTATCAATCAGGTACATGACTATAAATATAGTTCTTTATCATTTGAATCCATCGATTGATTGACAGTAAGTTAAGCGCAAGTTCATGAAAAAACACTGTCTATCTATATTTACTTGAATGATTTCATTAATATCGAAAAAAATTGCGAGCACTGTTGAACTTCTATAGAAACCATGACAATTCAAGAATGACTAGTCACTCACTATTTTCATTTAACAAAATATAAACGATTAGTTTTCAATTCCAACCTATAAATCATATGATAAAAAGATTTATTTCAAACTTTCTATCTGGCTAAAAGAAGTCAACTTTACACAACAAACTCTTATGATAGAAAGACGAATTTTGTTTTTCTCGTGTTTCACGGTGATGTTGACTGCCACATCTTTTTGTGGTGACTAGAATAGGATTAAAGTCTATTGAAAAATGTTGCGAAGGATTGATTTAGTTCGATGACTCTTTGCCAATGTACAAGTGAGCATTAAATAGATAAGACATAATCTTTGATTAAATATAAGTACTTCCATTTTTCTGAGTTATAAATGAAATAATTACGACCGTTAGTTTCTTTTCGCTTTTCCTATATTTGAATTCGATCGGACTTTATGATAATCGATATTCAATTAATTTGACTTACTGATAGCTACGAGATTTTCGTTGTAAACGGAGTATATGAGTGAAGTGAAGCCATTTTCTATTGGTTGATCTGTTTAAATGATTATATCACACTGATTACTTCGAAAATTCCAATTAGATGTTGATAAATAACGATTCTATACAAAACTACTGAATAAATTCATAGTACGAATAGTGTTGATGTCACAATGTGTCCTATCGGATACATTAATGCATGTAAGTCAAGAACGAGGTGGAGGCGAGCCTTCCGCACTCCAGATTAAAGTGAAAGTATAGGTGTCTCGCTTTTCTTCTCTTGATGTAAACATAAGTAAATATATACGAGTTAAGCATTTTTATGACATTCATGACTCCACAGAAATCCTTATCGTTTGTGAATATTGATTCACCAAAATGCTTATCTTACTTTTATAATGATATCGTATATACGTATATATATATATATTCATCTGTAAAATGAACTTTTATCTCACGACTAACTTGATGAAAACAATGAACAATTTATATGTTAAAAAATCGTGTGTATACACCGGCAAATGTAAAAGAAAAAAGATCAGAAAACTATGGCAGACAAACAATAAACAAAAAGTCAATTAATATTGGAAAAAATGAAGTAATCTGTAATTATCACGAAATCCATTCGCATACTTTCCTCCAACTATCCCTATCACGCATGAAACCACCGTGAGAAATGTTTGGTGCCCAATGATAGTCAATATCATTATCTACAAGATAATCTCGAACTAAATCTGCGTTAATAATACAATCGCGTCCAGCTAAAAGAATATGTGTCGGTACTCTTTTATTCGAACATAAAGGTATTTGTTCAATATATAAATTATTTTGTGTCCACCAGAAATGACGACTAACAACGTGTGATATACCTAACTCGCGGCAAACAAAATAATACATATAGAGATGGCCTAATTTGTATGGCGTACGATAGACAAAATTATAAATAACGTAAGGTTCAAATAGTACAAAACAAATCGGATCAATAAAAATTAAACGTGATATGTATTGTGGACATTTTTGTATAATCCATGAAAGACATACAGTACCATAGCTAGAAATAAGCAAAACACATTTCATGGAATTCTTAAAGAATGAAACTAACCTATGACCAATAAAAATAGCTTTACTCAGTTTATAATAGTTAAATATCATTTTCATTGAATCAGTTGTCTCTAACATATTTGGAATATTATTCAACGATGGATAACGCATAGAAATACATCGCATTGATATGAATATGAGACGGCGATTTCGACCGAATCTCTCATGAATACGTGAGATGAATGGTTGATACATAAGTAAACCAGAGCCAATGCCATGAAAGAAAATAATTGGTTCTTCGTCTTCTTCTTCTGGATGACTTGATTTATTATAATAAGTCCAAAATTGTAAATGACCTACTTTAACGAATTCATATCCTCTTAGATAGAAAATACTTGTGCCAAGTATTCCATTCAATAATGTATCTGTTACAAAATAGAAAGCTAGTGGCCTAAAAATTATGCGAACAGGATCAAGTATATGTTTCATATAAAATATTTTTTTATCTGATTTATCAATAGGTGCTTCTAATTGATATTGTTCTTGAATTTTTTCAATAAAAGCATCAATCTGTTTATATTCATCATCATTTAATTCACCATATTGTTTTGAATAAAATGCGAATGCAAGCCATCCTACTATACTTTCTCGATCAATATCTCGAAATGGACAATCCATAAACCATTTACTTAACGTATGAGACACACTTTTTATATTTGCTAGTGCATAAGATACGAGTTCATCGCGTTCTGCTGACGTTACATATGGTGGCGTTGTGTGATGTTGAATTTTTGAATAAAGATACCATTGATAGAAAAAAAATGTAACTTCAGCTAGTGACCATATCGTAATTGCCGTACGTAAACACGAGGATTCGATTGAAATAAAAGAAATATTTAAAAAAATACATTGTATCAACCAAATAAATGCTAATGGTATCACAGACGATATAAAGATAATAAGTGAAAATGAACAGATCGCAAAAAAAGGACTAGAACAAAATATTTGATATAGACCAGTTGTTAAAGATCGATCGATAAAACGAATTTCACGAGCCATTCCTTTTCTATATATTCGATCTGAAAATACGTTCAAAAGCTGTGGCTCCTTGCTAATTTATTCTCTAGTAATCGAAAAATGTTGACATTTCTGCACAATACTTCAAATAAAAACACATATATCTGTGTTTTAGCTAGTTCTTCTTACACACATGTGTCATGTGAGTGCATCTTTTATTAATCATTCTCTTCAGGTGATCAATAAAAAGCAAAGGAAGCAAAAACGAAAACAATTGTCGAAAGTACAAAGTTCATTTCAATATATATATATATTTTTTTTTTTCTTTTTTCTTTTCCAGTGGACGGAATTAAAACGGATAATTAAGATTTAAAACACATTGTGTACAAAAAATTCTTTTTTTTTTCTTTTTGTTAAAATTTTATACAAATAATAAAATTCATTTCTTTTTTGGATCCTGAGGTTTTTTAATTTTCGTTCCAGTAATGCCTAAATCAAGTGTTGTTGACTGTTGTTGATTTGATGTTGAATTATTATCATCGTCCAATTTAACTTGATCAAGTAACGGCGTTGGATTAGTTCCACGTGCACTTGTTAAACTAATTGATTGCAAACATGAATTAATATCTAGTGCTGGTAATGTCAAAGAACGACGATGATCAAGCATCCATTCTTTAAATGCAAGAAAATCCGTAAATGTTAAAAGAAATTCAAAGATTTCTCCTTCTAGTTCTTCTTGTCGAGATTCCAATTGTTTCATAAATATATCAAGATTAAAACTAGGCTGAGAACGTTTTATTTTATTCAAAACGAAATCGTCAACTATAGTTAAATATTCTTTATGAATATCAGTATAAATTAATTTATTTTCATCTAAGCCAGGATCGAATTCTTGCGCATATTTTGTTAAAAATGCTTGTTGAATCGAACGAAATTCTTCATCCATTATCATATCTTCGATGAGACCAATCGTTTGATCGAATTGTTCAGTTTCAGGATCGGCACTTTTATGCGAAACAAATGTTTCATCAACATCATCTGTATTATTGAAGTCCAAATCAATTGTAGCTCCTGCCATAATCTACAATGAAAAAATAATAATAATTTTTGATTCATCAGTGACTAAACGAATGACATTTTTATTTAAAACAACATATTCAACTGTTGTAGTAACAGAATATTAATCATTCATGGTATCTATAGCAAATCTAATAATTCTAAAAGAAAATATTACTTAGGCATTAAGCTATGAAAAATATAATCTTCATCGTTTTGTATTTGCGCTATTCAATTCAAATAATTAGTTGATTTTCAATAATAATAATCTATTTCAATTATACATTTTCAAAAAAAACATATAATACCATGGAAAGAAAAAAACAATAGAAAGAAAGAAAATCATAGAAATAGTCATTCATTTGTTTTTATTCACATATATCTGACATACACATCTGTGAAGAATCCACACGCGTTCAATATATTTTTTTCTCTATTATAAATCACATAAAAGATTCTTTTTTCCTATTGTCCACCAATACAATTTTCGAAGTTAAAAAACAACATAATAGACACACGCATTTATGTTCACAGAGTACAAGTTTTTAAAGGCTAGCCTAACTTTTGATTTTTTTTCCAATACACATAATCAGATAGAAGAACGTAACAAAGTGTACAAGATACCTGATCAATTGCATATTCAATTTGAGAAAAGAAAAATCAACAGAAGAATAATGATAACAATAACAGCGTAATATATAGAACAGAAAAGAAACAAGAAAAAGGCAAAATTAGAGGTGTCGGGTTAGCATTAAAAGTGAAAATAATGCATTGATTTATTTCTCAAGGAAAATTGATTAATAATAAATCTTTAGAATTAAAAGTAGTATCGGTGTTGGGAATGATAAATTAGTGAATAAATCCGCATTAAATGTTTTCTTTACCATAGTACACCAATGCATTACTTTCGTTTTTAATGCTAACCTGACATCTCTAGGCAAAATACAAGATCTGACTAGATCACCGTTGTTTTTTTCCTATTTTTCATTGATTTATCTGACATTGTAAAGAAAACAGAGAGAGAGAGAGAGAGAGAGAAAGAAATATTTCATTTGTCTATATATATATATGTATATATCTATATCTAATGAATAAAAAAGAGATTATTTATTTTGTTGTTGCTTTCGATCATCTCTGCTAGAGTAGAAAATCATTTTGATAGACGAGAAAGTGCTACTTGAACGTAAGCACTTTTACAACAACTATGTTGCGCAATCGAAAACATATTACTTTGAGAAAATTTCTTTTGTACACTTCTTAATTTTGTTGAATCTTGTCCAATAAGTAATTCAGCTAATTGTTTTATACCATGACAAAGGTCTTCATATGTATAACCAGTATGATACTTCATAAATTTGCTTGGCCATATATTTTCAATTAATGATAATGTGGATGTTGTTGTTGTTAAAGATTTATAAGCAAATAAATAACGTGAAAGAAATGATGCACATGCTGATACATAGGACGGTAATAAATGTGAGAATGAATAATCAATAAAAGTTAAATCAAGAAGATATTTTCCTAATGTATGCTCAATATCAGTTGCTTGAACTATTTTTGAATACCGACGAAGAAAGTTTATTGATAATGGTCGACCAAGGTCAAATGATAGTGCTGAAATTACACGTCGTTCCATTTCTTTCATATCTTCTTTTGAATATGCATTATCAGATACGTAGACAAAATCGTTCATGCCAGGTATGGTCATTTCTTCGTATTTACATGCTAACAATAAGGCTGAAAAAGAAAATCAATACATTCAGAATAGATATTTCATGATTATAATAAAAGTTTATATTTAGAAATAAAATTATTTCTAGATAGAACTTTGTTAACTGAAAATTATGTTTTTGCAAGATAATTTGATCCATATCTTCTGATAATTAATCTGAAAATTATAACGACTTTTATTCTCGTGTTTGCCAAGTAAAGAATTATTCAAACTTCTCGCAAATCTGATGTGTTTTCCTTTTGACGATTCGTGAAATATAACTTCACTGTTAATAATGAAAAGTTCGTTGGAATCCTTTGTCGAGTTGATCATACTGACAGATTTCAATATAATAAAATAGATAGAATTCAAGAAGATTACCTTAGATTTTAGATGGTATTTTGCGGATATTAATAAACGAGCAAAAAAAGATGCATCAATTGATACGAGAAATTTACTATGCTTACAGAAAATATTTATTTTTTAACCAAACTTTGGTTTTTATTCTTAATTGCAAACCGATCATTTTATCAATCGATTTCCGTGATATCTTCACCGGAACTAAGCATAACTAATTGATGAATTCAGTCATTTAACTCTTAAACTCAATATCCGATTAGTTTCCGATAGGAAGTGACCTTAGACAATTCAAATAGAATCACAAATACTTCTTTGTCGTTTCAATATATACGTACATAGAGCTTGATCGGTATACTTTTTTTCATGCTAATTCGGTTTGGCATCAGCCGTTCAATCATTTTATACTGCTAACAATTTATTATAAAAATGTTTCTAATAAATATTGTTTTCTTAATAATATTTTCAACCTATACGAAAGACACTTTTAATTCTATTGATTAGGATTACTTAATCTTCATGTAACTTTTCGAAAGTTTCTTTGTTCTATTTTGAATTTTTTTCTCTGAAAACTACAAATTTCATTTCGTACCAGTCGATCCAATAAGTTGCAATTCATGTTTTGATACATCAATTAATTGTAAATACCGATCAATAAGTTGAATTGTCATATGAAATGTATCTGAAAGAAGTTTGAAACGGTCATGTACTTGATAGAGCCAATCGATAAGTACAGCTCGATTCTGAGGTGAAGCTGTGCCTATGAGAGAGAGAAAAACGCATTATATCATTCTACTAAATATAAATATTTTGTTGTGGTTACCTTCAGTACGATTTAATAGAAAATTTTTCCGTATCGGTGTAACTTCTTCAAGTTCACGCCAATATTTACAAATATCAACGATATATTCTGATACAGTCGTGATATTGTGTGAATCACCACTATCACAATCGAATTCCAGTGAAACTTTTGTGAGTTTTGCTAACGGTTCATGACATGTACATTCATCATCTTCATAAACATCATCGAGAGTAATGTTTTCAATTTTATCTACAACTATGGGTATGATTGTTGTTGTTGATGATGATGATGACGATCGTGGTGGTGGCACTGGTGGCGGTGCAGTTATTGTCGATGTTGTTCCAAAAATGGTCGCTACTGATTGCTGTTGTTGAAATACTTTTGCTTTTGTTAATATTGATGTAATTGGAATATTTGACGATGTAACATTGCCAACTTCACCCAGAATACCACGCGTTGTCCCTTTTGTGTTATTATTATTATTTAGTGAACCTTGTTGTACTTTAGATAAATGTTTAAATATGAGGCTTTTAATTGATGAATTTTCATCATTTTCATTATTAGATGACGAGGAATTACTGGTTGAATTAGTTGATTTGCCATTATACGAACGAAGAAAAGTTGGATAATGGTTCATGATAGTGGCGATTAGATGTAGTTGTATATCAGTCTAAAAAGAATGAAGAAGTTTAATTAAATGAACATTGTTTTCAAAAAATTATATGTATATTCAAGTTTTAGAAAGACATAACCGACGAACTACGAATAGACTGCTCGTGAGGAAAACGATGGAGGACGAGACAAATACTCGAGAAGAAAGAACCTTAAAAAATGTTCAATTATTGGCTTAAAAAGTGACTACAATAGCGACAAGTCATTTTTTTTCTTTAATTAACGTAAATTATGATTTTTGAATCAAATTTTGTAAGAAAAGATGATGAGAAAATTTAAGAAAGAATAGTAATTATTGATTAACTATCTTACTTATATGAAAAAGAGTTAGAGGACACTACATGTCAATCAATCAACAGCAAATCTCTTTTTCATTGAAAATTCAACTAAATGTAATGCAAATGTTCTGTGTTCGTGTGATAAATATACCGGAAGACGAACACGTATCGTTTGTATTCTTTTTTTGATAGTACTGTACAATTAATTGTTCTTGTCGAGCTATAATTGATGTGAGAACCACTACGGTATTATAATGGTCCAATAAATTTCGAGATACAGCGACTGTGGGATGTACACCTGACTGATTTTCTTCAATTCTCGTCTTTTATCAATCAAAATGATATTTTTGTTAATTGAAGAGATATTTTCCGCCTTTTCAAAGTTCTGCATGTGCCCCGCTAGAACTAAAACAAACTTAGTTTTCATATGAACACCTTCATTGCATTTGTGAATAAACTAATTTATCTTAGTTATTATATTAAGTCCATGTAAATCTGATAGTTTCTCTACAAATATTGTTCTGTATGAGATGAAAAATTGTCCTGTGTTTTTACTTTTTTATTTCAAAATAAACTAGCTTGAAATCAATATGATATAGAAGTGTATTAATACGTGCATTATTAAATTAATTATTGAAGCGTGACGAGGACGTTACAATACAACTGCAATACATTTTGTCAATCAAAACATATACAATTACCAAATCACGATTGCAAACGATATTAGACAATATACATTTTTTTCTTTTTCTTGAATCCTGTTTGAAAGAATATGACAAGTAAATCCTTTAGATTTCCTTTATCTAGAAAAGTCTTCTTCAAATTCTATTATATTTCTAGTTCCTATTGTTATGTTGCAGAAATTTATTATGGTTAATTCTACTGAATATTTTTCTTTGCTTCAAAATTTATCTTTATCTGTAGATGAAAGAGAACTAAATTCTACATTTGTTTACGATATTTGTACCATGTTATCTCTCTAGAAATATTACAAAAGAATTTTTTTAGTCATTTACAACTAATTATTTTAACATAGCTTATGGGTTGCAGCCATTGGACAAAACAACAACACGACGACGCAGATGCTACAATAAATAAACTGAATCAAAATGGTTTTAAAAGTTTACCTTATGTTACAACTGAATTCGATATGTCAGAATCCGAAAGTGACGATGAAGAAAAACTTTATTCTTTTCAATCCATCAAGAAAAACCATAGACAAATATTAACAACTAAAACTTCTCCACCATTAAATCAATCGAATTCCGTAAACAAAACATCTTTCACAGTAACTAATAGTGCTTTGAATAATCGCCTTATTCAATCAGGCGTTTGACAGTTTTTATCCAATAGTCTACATTTATTTTGACGTGATACAAGATCTTGACCTCTTTCTTTTTGTTTTCAAAATGACACTGAAATTTATAAGATATTCTTGTTTTTGAAAGTTTTACCAATAAATTTGTATTGTGTACTAATATTTGAAAAAGTTAAAAATTAATTTTCATAAATATATATTTACTTGTCATCGTTGATTGTATGAAAGGATGACTTATAACTATTATATTGGACACTCTTTCATCAAAATTATCTTGTGAATATAAAGTTCGTCATTTTTATCTTTTTCACAGTCATTCTGTGCTTGCAATGTTTGTAGTAGATTACATCCATTATTTATGGTTATAAAGAGACAAGTTGCATTTAAAATTCTCAATTTTAACTTTTATACACAATGAAAATGTTGAATAAATTTGTGATTGTTACAATGCTTTATTGTACTATTAATTTATATGCAGTGGGACATATCATTCGACAAGATCCTATTGATGATTTGTCCATTTCTCCAGTCAAATTCGATTTGAAACTTACACAACTCGGTGATAATATAACATATTATTCGTATCATATTCATGTATATTTCCTACAACAGAATGTGAATCAAACAAACGAAGCTAATCTATTACGAAATCGTTTTCTTGATGAATTTAATGTTGATGCTTGTAATGACGAGTGTGAAACATGGTGTCCAAAAATTTGTCATTGGGAATTCAATCAGGCACCCATTGGGTATAAATGTCGATCTCATATTTCTCACATAATTATTCAAACTATATTTATAATTTAGACCACATCCAATCGGTTCGTGGGGTATCTATTTACCTCTTGAACAATTCATTGAAGCTGTATCATTTATTTCAATTTATCACGGTAATCTTACTGTTCTTCTACATCCTAATTCTGGTCGTCCAAAAATTGATCATCTTCTCAATGCATTTTGGATTAAAACACTTCTACCACTGGATGGTAAGTAGTAGTTATAAATTAAAAATCGTTTATCTTTAACTTTTTATAATTGTAGGAGATCAATTGACTGATACTGCACCAATACCACCTCATCAAATTTGAAAAATGAATATATTTTTATAGTTATTTTAATGTTTTTGTTGCAACGTTACAATGGAAACAACATTCGATTTTTTCAATAAAAATGTTTACAATAAGTTAAAAGTGGAATTAAATACTAGTTATTTGCTGTCCTAGAAATGATCACAATGAAATGATTCTAATTTCCATAACGAACATTTAACTATATATGTATATATTATGTGATATAAAAAAAATTTGAAAAATAACAAAGCAAATTTAATCAAGTTATCACAGATAATAAACGGGGTTCGTGTACTATAAGTTATTACAGTAGAAGAAACAAATTTCATTTGATATGGATGTCATAGAAACAAGTATTATGCGAAATTTTGACTCGCTTTATCGATATGAGTTTTCACTTATAATTAGTGAATACCGAAAAATATTTCTCTAACTATGTTTGCCTCTCATTGGCATGCGCAAGTCTAGAGAATAATGAAGACAATGTATAGATTTCGATGAAAATTTGTTGTATCTCTATTGCATTATGATTTTTCTTGATTTATAAGAGAAATTAAATTTTAATTGATGTATGCAGGATAGTTCGTACATCATTCCTCCTAGTTTGTTACTACATATCTACATAAACAAACTTCGTTCATGTCTACAGGGATTAGCGAGTACTTTGATTGAACCGAATTTTATCTGTTTTGAAAACCAAAAAATGTATATTATTCAAGTGGTTTTCAAGGTATATCTTATGACGATTTTATTTTTGTTTTTGAGTGAAATATGTTGATAACTAAATATGGTACATTCAAACCATTAGCTATTCCTAATGTTCAATTAATTTTTTGTTTATCAAGTAAAAATGTTTATTTATTCATCAGAATGTATCTACACGAGAAAAAAAAGTTAACGACAATATCAATGATTAGTAATGACACGCAGAAGAAAAATATTCTCTTGTATATCTCTTATCGACAAACGAGAACTAGACTAAATCTGTATGCAAATAATAGTAATAATTTGATATATTATCGATACAAAAAAATAATTCGATCATTATTTTCATTATATAATCGTCAGAAAATCTGACATATTCAAGTGATTATTTCATTCGTCCATTATTTCAATAACTTCTGGTTCACTTTGTTGCTGAGCAGCAGCTATGTAAGACATTATTTGTTGAGCAAAAAGTGGATCATCATTAAACATTGAAGCGAAGTTTTGTCCACTGGCCATCATTTGTTGTATACACATGAGACGTTCATGCATTAAGTGTTGTTCATATATTTCTGGTATGGATGAAATTGATTGTGCTTTTGGTTGATCATGTTCCATATTCATCTTTTGTTGATCATTTAAAACATCGGATGCATTATTTATATTGATTGTTGAACCTTTTAATTGTTGCATACTTGTTGCACTTTTAATTAATGATGGTGATGATGATCCATCAGCGCCCATCGATGGCATATTCATTGTTGATACAGAATATTGAGTAGGTAAATTGTGAACATTTTGATGTTTATGATAATAATCAGGATCGACAAGATACATATTTGACTGTGAGAGAGCAGCATTCGATGATGCCATCGATAAAACTGATCGAGAAGTAATATGACTTAATCCATCGTTACCAACGTATGTGAACCTAAATGAATTTAAAAATATTATTGGAATTATTTAAACAAAAGGCAAACCGTTCAAATGCATCGTCAGACATGCCAAGAGCATTTATAGAATCAGTACTACCTGAAGATAAAAAAAAAAGTTGATTTGATTGGAACTAACAAAGTGTGTTTTCTATTTGTATTACCAGGTGGTGTTACACAAACTGGTTCATTGGTGAATTCCGCGTCAAAGTAACGTGTATCTATATCTGAATCTAGTTGAGGTCTAAACAATGGTTGAATCTGAAAATAAACAGATTGTTTATTTTAAATTTATATACGAGAAAAGATAAAATCGAACCTTTTTCTCTTCATACAAACGAAACGGTATATTACAAAAGAATGGATGACGTTCAACTTCGTGAACATCTTCCACACTTGAACCAATACTAAAATTTAAAGTAACCAATCATATTGTGTCGTAGAAGTTTTCTTTTTGTTTACCGTTCAGTTGGTTCTTTCCTAAGAAATCTTTGTATTAAATCAAGTGCAACTGGTGATAAACTAGATGGATATGTTGGTTCATGATGAAGAATCTTTTGGAATAGACCATCTTGGCTTTTACTATCTGCGAATGGTAATCGACCGAGAAGACATTCATACATGATGACACCAGTGCCCCACCAATCGATAGCATTTGTATAGGATGTCATTCGAAGAATCTATTTATATAATCAAGTGTCTGTTCAAATATTATTTATAATAAACATTCTATTAGATGTTGTTTATGTGAAAAAAAATGATATTATCACATATCAATTAATTTTTTATGATTGTTTGTCGAATGTTTTTGTACGTGGCTCTATCGTTTCAATATTTTTCATCGTCTGTGATCTCCTTAAGTAGAAGTTCTATTACAATGATACCTCGGGTGCTATGTATTGTGGTGTGCCACAAAATGTTGCCGTCGTTTGTCCACATGGTACATTTATTTTACATAAACCAAAATCCACTAATTTAATATGACCAGAACGATCGAGTAAGATATTTTCCAGCTAGTTTGATAAAAGAAATATGTGAGAATAAGAATTGAAATAAATGTTTTCTTTTTCGATTACTTTAATATCACGATAAATGACTTTTTTGGAATGAAGGTAACCGATAACACAAGCTATTTCTGCTGTGTAAAATCTGGTACGTTCTTCTGAAAATTGTTTTTCGCGATTTAAATGAAAAAACAATTCACCACCATTTACACATTCCATAACAAGACAAAGACGATCGTTTGTTGTGAATGCGCAAATTAAATTCTACACACAGCAGAAAAAGGGAAAAATAAAAATAAAAAATAAAAAACTTACCGTTATAAAAGGATGACGAATACGACGAAGAATTTTATTTTCACCCATTGTATGTACAACTTCATTCTATAATCGAGAACAAAACAAAATAAAAATGAATCAGTTGATTAAATTTTTTTTTTCTATTAATTACATTTGTGATTACGAGACTTTTTCGTAACATTTTCATTGCAAATATACGTTGTGTTGTTCGTTCACGGCATAAAACAACTTTGCCGAATGTACCACGGCCAAGTATTTTTAAATATTCGAAATCATTTATTTGCTATTGAAAATAAATCAATGGAGTTTATTTTTACTTATTTTACTTTTTTCCTTACGGGTCTTCGTGTAAATACTTCATTCATTGTTGGATACTCATTTTCGGTATTATCGACATCATCATTTGTAACCATTTTTATAGTGGGCAGTTGCCGTTGTAAATGAGGTGTTGTTTGGCGATTAACGATTTCAATTGCTGTTATCCATTCTTCACTGAAATTTATCAAAAATAAATAAATAAATAGAATATTCATTAAAAACAACAATAAAAATATTCACTGTACCGATCTTGTTGACTACCAGCAGCAAATAATCTTTCAATTTTCACTTGATTGAAATGTATAATAAAAGAATTTTGTTTTATTTTATCTTGTCGAACAACACTACAATCAATAACTTGAAACTTGTTAAGCGGTTCTTCTTGTTGATTGTCATTAACAGATGGCGATTTACGATAACCATATAGAAGACCATCATGAAATAGAGCAAAATATCGTGGACGCCAAGTTTTTATATGTTCACCTAAATAGAATACATAAATATAAACATTCAATGTAAATAAGAAGTGACTAGATCGGATTACGCTAAATTAAATGTCTTTCTTTCAATGCTATTTCTATTAATGAATACCTCGTTTATAGAGCCAACCGCATTTGTATGCCGGTAGAGAATTAACTATAAGTTCGGTTGAACGACGTGCTTGACTAGAATTTTTTGTAGTAGGCTGCATATTATTATTATACTTGATGATGTATCATTTACAAAAATCTAAAAGGGATGTTTAGAACATAAACAAAAATCATCATTACTCGCAAAAAAAAATGTATGTTCTTTTTTAAATCAATTATCTAGACATGCCATGAGAGATAGAGAGACGAACAGTGTCTCAAGAAAAAACTTCACAAGAACATTTACCATTTGAAAATAAATGAAAACAATTTGAATCACGTAAGTAAATTTTTCTTTTAGAAGTAGAAGTGAAACAAACTGTTTTGAAGTATTCGTGACATTCATGACAAATACGATGATTTTTTCCTATTACGACTGGTAATGATGAAGTCTGTTGTTCTTCGAGTGCACTCATGATTGCCAATTTTTCTGTATGTTCACAATTTTCTAATTTAGAATTTGTACTTTTGAAATATTCGATTTTCCCATTTAATTTTTCAAACCACGAATTGGATAAAATACTTTTTAATGTTTCATTTTCATATAACACTTCATCGATTGTCGTCATGCTATCATTTATGCCAGCATGCGTATACATATTGCTCATCAATAAATCATATAATGCTAGTTGTTCATTTGTTATTAACATTGGATAATCATATTTATTCATTGCTTTATTGATATTTGCTTTGATTGCGTAGAATAGAATATTTTCTTTAGGCAACTTTTTTATTAAATCATTTAATTCATCGAACAACTGTGCTCGAACTAATGCAGCAATCATTGCTGCCGTTAACATGGGTCCACGTTTATTTTCTTCAATAGTACTAAATATTCGCTTGACAACATTAATTTTGTTTGGCGTGTGACTGAGTGTATGAAGAAGTGCTACGTATGTCTTATCGTCAGGTCGATGACTTTGCTGAGTCATTTGATTGTAGCAGTTTAATGCCTTATCGGATTCACGATAAAGACTATAGAGACTCAGTAATGTATTGTAAGAAACAATATTACGTTTAGACATTGAATGAAAAATTTTTTCAGCTTGATCCAGATTACCTAATTTACCTTAAAAAAAAATACAAAATTCTTTTAAAAAGTACACCATCTTACACAAACGTGAATAGAATAAAAGAATCGATTAGAAACACATAAAGTAAACTAATCTCAAGATTTCAATTATGATTATTACTAATGCGCCGGATTTAGTGAGAGAGAGTGTTAAAAGTGAGTGCTCGTCGACGAACTTTCTACTTCTCTGATTTCTCGAATGGTAATACTTAGAGTCAATGCTAATATTATTTCAGATGAGTATTTTAAACTATTTTATGACAGTAATTTATATCTCCTATGATATTAGTTATTTGTTCTTGCGCTTTCTAGACTTATAACTAATCGTTTTGAATAATTTTGATAGAGAAACATTTTCAGAGATTTATTTTGTGGAACTCACATATATTTTCGAAGAAAATAGTGAGTGTAAGTTTAATTGTTAGGTTTTTGCGGCTCCCCTGTACCCCCCCCCTCCCCATTACAGACATAAAACATAAAAAAACTAACAGTTCGGTGCACTAATTAGATAAAATTTTTGTACAGATCGATAGTCTATGTTCACCACTACTCATATCAGTAGTTAAAATCTAACTTCACTAATTAGAAATCAAGATAATTAGGATTTAGTCTCTAATTAATCATCAAAATCTGTCGTTTTTATTATTATAGTCCATAGTTACGATAATAGCGCATATTTTTATTATTATAGCCCATAGTTACGACAGTATTATATTTATTATTATTAAAGACGTTAGCAACTAGTTTATGCTGCTATTACATTCGTTACTTCTACCACCTACAATAAACAGATGAAGATTNTAATCTTTTTTTCTCACACAAATACCTTAATCTAGAGCTTGAATTCACTTTATTGTATTTTCAATTCGCAACTTTTCCATCCATTGGGAAGCTTTTATCAAATTTTCGTTTATGAAAAAATGTATCAATTTCTCACTTGGTAATACGAAAAAATATAAATTTCTCAACAATATTGATAGCCATTTCCTAAATACTATTTAAACTATTATCATTCACAATATTTCTCAATGAAACCACTAAAAACTTCAGCATACAGACATATTCTAAACAAAAAGTTTTTTATGCGTTGTCTCTAGTAATATTTCCTATTGATAGATCCAATAAACTTCAAATGTTAAAAAGGTTTTATTATCTTATTTTTGAACAAAATATAATCTCACTGCACTGAAAAAATAAAACTTCTATTTGATCAGTATCTAACTGCCCGAAATATGTGAGTTCCACATTTTAGCCCCAACGGGGCTGCGCTGAAAAGCTTTTTAGATCAGTTTTACTTAGAATAAAAACTATTAATACAAATGAATGACGTCTTCTCTATGAAGCAGAGATGCAACCGGTCAGGTTTTTTCTTGACCGGACCGGCGCCTGGTTGGGCTCAACTCGACCGGACCGGCCGGTTGACCGGCATGAGTCATCAGGTGATTTTCTCGTTGTGAATAAGTCACAAGTTCTACTGAATCATAGTAGTGACTTCACAAGATTCAGCAGCTGACGAACAAGACACATTACTAAGTTATATTCATTTATATACATGGCATATTATGCGGACTAGTGGATAGAAAGTTACTAGTGCGCTTTCGAAATTATTGACAATCTTTTTTTAAAGACGCTCTTGGTTAAAAAGAAAACGTGTCGATATCTAAAGCAAGCTGAAACTTTCTGTTCCAAGAGTGTAGCGTATGCAAATGATCATCGAAATAATGGTTTATTATCTGAATGCAAAACTTACTAATTCGACATACCACTTCAAAGAAAGCAGGTTAGAGATATTTCAGCTTTACGACTCAGTGAATCTTAGTTTAGTTTGATTTTCTATGGGTAAGATTTATCCCATGTAGACCCCTCAAAATGGACTTCATACTAACAAAATATGAGAATGTAGTTCGTAGACGTTAGTGGGAACCTCAATGGAGCTTGCTTTATATGAAGAAAAATAACTCTTATTTGTTTTTGCACCGAGAATCGTCAAAAATTACGNAGAAAATAAGGAAAAAACTATTGACCAGTTCGGACTGAAAAAAGTCGTTTTGACCGGCCAGTTGCCGTTACCGGTTGCATGACTGCTATGAAGACAAAGGTTTCAATTGATTCTATTTCCATCTTATAAGCTATTCATTTTTCTTAACAAACTGATTACAATAACATAATTACATGGTGGGCAAAGTTTTTAAATTATCGCTTGAAAATAGAAAGCCTTATTATTAGTAGTACCAGTAAGAAATGTAAAAATGTTTGATCATATATTGATTATTGTATAAAACGAATGAAAAACTCTTTTAACAAGCATGTTAAGTGAACTGATCGACTCAAACAGGAAACAACATTAAGAATAAAATCTCATCAATTTTTCATAGATGCCAAAAGTGGCTGAAATTTTTTCTCACATATACTCAAATGATAACAGTAATGCCCTATAATCTACAGCAAGTGTGCTTTTGAGCATCGCGAAGTATTGTAGATTTTCTGAAGTAATCTTTATTCTGTTAAAATCATCAATTAAAAGTTCAAAAGGCTTCTTTTTTTTACAACAATAAGTAAATTCGTACCATATAAAGAATGTAGTTCTGTGACAACAAAGTAGTATTTTCAGCATAAAGAAAAGGAAATCTCAAGATCTATAAGTACTACTATTTTTTTACAACTCAATAACTTGCAATTTCTCAATTCTAAAGATTTATTTGTAATATTTAACTGCATTGGCTCGCCATGTATACGGCTTGTCCACGTAACTGTCACCTTCGTTGATGAAGTTTTGAAAAATCAAAAAAAAGTTTTTTTCGAGTTCAGCAAATTGTTATA
>OENM01000013.1:138802-152839 GCA_900239745.1 Rotaria magnacalcarata
CCCCCCCCCCCCATTATTTCAATAATACTCAATGATTATTACTCTTGCTTATAGAATAATGAAAACAAACTAAGATTTACTTTTCTGTTTGAACTCTTTTTTTCTGCCATCATATGGTTACTAGACGTATAAAATAGTTCTAGGCAAATTGATAGATTCAAGGTAAATTAGATCACTAAAGTAGTGTATTAGATAGTGTCTGATTCTTTGTTTATAAAGTTATTCTTTCAGCGTATTTTCAGCAACTTTTTTGTCACAGTGGAAAATTACTCAATAAAATGATTAGATAGGCTTTCAATTACCGTACATGTTGATGAGTGCATTATCAACATCAATATTGGTTCCAAATTTCTTAATATGATCATAAATTTTTTCACTTGTATGTACACAACATCCATTAGCTATTGCTTGTAAAACAAGTACGTAAATAATAGGATCCGGACGAATTTGTGGATTATTTCTCAATTGATAATATAAATCAATTGTTTTTTGTGGTTGATATTGATGATTATAATATTTCATTAATAAACTATAATCGATTATTGTTCGTTGATTTGAATTCTGTTCAAACATATCTAATGCTTGTTTCTCGCGATTAAATTTTAAATAAAAATTAAGCAATTCATTCATAAGCATTTTGCTATCTGGAAGAAAGTGTTTTCCATTTTGATGAATTTGATAACCATCAGCATATTGATTTAATTCAGTGCACGCTTGTAATATAAGTGTACAAAGAATTGGCGATGAAAATTTGATTGATGATGGAATTTGTTTTGAAAGTTCATATGTTTTTTCATGTTGTCCTTGATTATTGAAACCAGTCATTAAACCACAATAATCAATAGTGTTACGTTCTTTCATAGATTCAAATACACGATAAGCACTATCAAGATCATGACATTTTATATAAGCATCCATTAATAATGATCGTATACGAGGATTATTATAAATTTCCTTATCATCACTATGAATATTTTTTGACGAATTAATTAATTGATGAATCGTACGTAAAGTCGACAAAGATTTTACTTCTTTGCATATATCAAGCATCGTTAAATAAGTAACAGAATTCGGCTGAAAAGTTTTTTTTTCAATACCTATTTCAAATAATTTTAAAGCCTGTTGATAATTTTTATTTATTTGATGATTTCGAATTGTTTTATTCCATTGAATAGTATTAGCATTGGTACTATAAGTTCTCTTTAAAAATAAATTCATTAGCATCATCTACAAATAATTCAAATAATAAGATTTACAAGTTCTTTTTTTTTTTCAAAATAAAAATAGTTCTCTTGGCATTTTCTTGAAAGAGAAATAAATTATTGCATTATTTTTCAAAATATTTCTCTGATATATGTTCGTCTCTTATCTAGAAAAACGAAAAATTTAATTTATTTATTTTTGGTCGCTGAGACAAATGTTTCATAAGTTGAATACGCAAGGAAGGAAAGAGAGGGGAAATAAGAAGAACTCCACAAGCAAGTAGCTGACACGAGTTCGAACGATTGTAAGGGACAATCGAATTAGATTGATTGTGAAGAACAATCAAGTAGAAAGAAAAAAGGTAACAAGTAATTAATCAAAAAGATAGGAGAATAATAGTAGTCAGAGAAGATACGTTCGAATGATGAGCGAAAGGTATTGAAAAAATGAGTATAGGTATATCTCAGTGAAGAGAGATGTATGAAGAAGCTTGCAGAAGCTTGACAAAAAAAAGAGAAGAATAAGAATAATTATTGAATCATTTCTGAGTCTAAGCGCGAAAACGAAAAAGTGCCAATATTGAAAATGATAAGCGCGATAATAAGTAACAAGAGAGGACAACACAGAGGAGAAACAAACATACATGACATAACAAACACCAAGGCAAGATCAGTGACGTTGCTGCCGTCACAGGGGGATAGAGCTAATCGGTTTTCAACTATTTGTTTGTTGATTCAATTGGATGATGATAAGGAAATAAAAACTAATGATGCATTTAATGGAGACTTTCTTCATGAAAGACTTAGTGAATAATCATATGACTAAAAGGAATATATCTAATATTACGTTAAAATGACGGTAATAACATAGAAATTAAATAAAACTAAGGCGCAAAAAACAATTTTAAACTAATTCTTTTGTTTTTATTATTTGCGTAAACTGTTTCATACTGTGAAAAAAAGAATATAAAAAGAGAAAGACAAACAAAATTGAAATGAATTCTTCCTTGAATAATCATCATGCACAGAGCAAATTAAAAAAATACTTCTAAAGATATGTTTCTTCGACGTTCGTTTCCTTGTCTTCTGATTTATCACCTCGAAATCTAACTGTTGCTATTATGTCCTTTTTCCCTCCATGCTTCATGCTAGACGAATGCGGTACTGTTGTAATTGTTACTGGTTCATTATCATCATCACCACCATCATCATCAAATTTCATTGGTCTAAGCTGTAAAATTGGCGATGATCCTCTTTGTTGCTGTAAAGTTTTGAAATAGGTTTGTGTTGACGTTAATGATACTGGCTTATAATGACGAGTTGATGATGGTGATGGAGTTGAGATAGCTGGACCAATCGATGAGGAAATATTAGATCGTGCTTCGTCAAGCATCAATGAAGATTCAAAATCATCAGCATGATTAACATGGTTGTAGTTAAATGTTGACAAATTTTGATTAGCTAGACTAGTAATAGATTGTTGTTGTGGTGAAACAGGTATAATATTCGTATTTTCATCAGTACTAGTTTCAGTAAGAACTATAAAAAAAATTATAAAACATCAAGCAAATAATATAAATCGCAAAACAATCACGCAAAATAGTAAATTATATGTATATCCAAGTTTTTTTTCGTCTTATAAACATGAAATGATCGATTTTTCTAAATGGTATCAACATCCGAGGAAGACTCGTCGTTTTATTCAATTTCCTATTTACCTGATACATCATTTTGGTTTTTTAAACGCTGACGATTTTTAATTGAACGTGTTGTTGTTGCAGTTCGTTTTTGTCTTACCATATCCATCGTCGGTGGTAATTCTATTTCAATACCCATTCTATCTGCTTGCTCAGATCGTTTAGATTCAAACTCATGTAGATAGCCCATTGATTCAGTCATCTAATAAATTGAAATAAAATCATAAAATCAATACTAAGGCAAACACCTACTAGTAAAACATCAGCATACATTTCATATTCTGCACGATGTTTTAATAAGTGTAAACATTCATCTACTTCTCTATCAGACGTATTAAATCTAAAAGAAGAAGAAAAAAAAGAATTAAATTCCCATCTTAATTTAATGTTTTCTTTTTATTACTTAAAATAAAATAGTGTTCCTAATATTTCCGACATAATTCGACTCGATACACGAATACGACGTCCATCCGGTGGCAAAACTGATTGAGTTTTCGATTGTTTAGCACCATTAAATGAAAAACCTTGCCCAAGTAATCTATTCATGTATACAAAGAAAATCATTTCTTTTAAACGAATATTCAAATATTAGTTACTTTTTTGACATTCTAATATATGATTGACGAGAATATTTATCCATAGAAGATACATTTGTGCCATATTGAATAAGAAGAAACCAAACCATTTGTTCTCTAACCAGAAAAAGAAAACATTAGAGAAAAATTGCTATGTTTTTAAAATTATTGTACAAAAAACTGTGGGTTAGGAAGCATTAGTTGCGAAAAATTCTTTGTTTTATTTTAAGGACAAACACACATCATCTACACACAAATGATGAAGATTTCTTGAGCCTGTCTTCCATGCGATGTGGCCGCTAGATAAGAAAAATAAAATCTCATCCAATTAATTGAAACAAAATAAACAACGATGTCAAAGTACCAAGCAGTCATTAATTTTTTCCCTCTCCCGCTAGTCAATTAATATATTTATCTTTCGAAACAAACCCTCGATAGCTGATCATTAGTTTCGAACTGCTGAAAATAGTGATTTCGATAAAGAGTCAAGTTTCTATTATTGCAATTTACTTTGTAGTGCCATTGATGGAATCAAATGGAGCAAAAGATGGTAAACGAATAGCTTCACATTTTTGCTCATGCTTTGATATTGCCTGCTGAGTGAGAGGTGTTGGAGCATAATGGTCCTAAATAAAAATATATCGATTCAGATTATTTATAATAAGAAGTGAAGTCAAATTTGTTCATATTATATATACAAATATATTCATGTCACAATTAGAATCCCTTAGTACATTAATACATGCTTCAAGAATGTCATCGTTAGATAATCTCTTAATGAAACGATCAGAGAATTTGATTGGATTTCAATATCTCAATTGAAATTAAAAGAAAAAAAGGTCTTCTAATTACTGGAAGTCATCGAAAAATCTCAAAAAAAAATACTATTATAATCTTCACAGATTCCAATATAGAATTTCATATGAGGTAAATTCATTCATGATGGGAAACTTTCTTTGCACATCTCATTATAAGTTAGCTATTATCATAAGCCATGTTAAGTACTATAATGGAAATATTAATTACAGACTATTAAGTAGACTATCTCGATGTATCCTTGTATTACGTTACAAAAAACCATCGTGTCAGATTTCTTGAATTTTCATTTTGTTTAAAACTTCCGAAGCATGACAACAATGATCGGCACCTATTTCATTATTAATATCTTATCAAAGATCAACAACGTATTATTTTTACGAAAGATGAGTAGTGAAGAACAAATCCTCTTAGCATATGAAATACATGTTAAAGAATTTAACACAACAATCTGTTTATCAATTGCGCGATATTGAACATATTATTTTTATTAACATTTATACAATCAAATATTTATATTTTTTGTTTTCTATTACGATAAATATTATCTCTTATTTAAACTCGTTATTTCTTTTTTTTTTCTTTGTTCTATTAAAGAAAACGAACATCTTCAATATTTGTTTGCATATTGTTCAATCATTATGCATTGAATTTCTTTTTTTTTATTAATAAATTTTTCTTTTTCTTTTTTATCAGTTTTTAGAGTATTGTTTTTTGCTCTATTTTTTTAGTGATTCTTTCTTGAAGATGACATTTCGATAAAACTTTATTGATGATTGATTTTTATATCTGCTGAAAATAAAATATTAGATTAGTTAAGTTTAATATATATATATATATATATGAGCAAATTGGTTTTTCTTTGCCAGAATCAACCGAAAGACTTACAGAATTCGGTGTGTGATAAATCGATGGAAGAGTTAAATTGGGAATACCTATTAAGAATATTAAAAAATAAATGATCAACGATAGATGAAAAACAAATCTATTAGTTTGTTTTTTTTTCGAAAAACTTACGAAATTCAGAGGTTTTTTCATTATGTTCATCATCCATCACCGTCTATAGGATAGAAAAGAAAACGAATATTTTCTTCTTTCAATTTGATTAATTTATTGAAAAAAATTAGACTACTATAATGAGTAGAATCACTGTTGATGATTTATGGCTGGCTATTCAGTAGTAGAGCTACTGATACAGATTAGTGTATGGCAACTGTTATCAATAGCTAACTACCGTTTAGACAAAGTCCTAGCTCTATCTTTATGTGAGTTATACGTATATTTAATCATACTTACTAGATTGTAAAGACTGACGAGGAAAGTATCAATTGTTGAACAAACATCCTATAAGCAAAGAGTAAAACACATCGAATGATGAAGAAGAAAAAATGATGAAGCGACGTGCTCACTCAGTCTCTCTCTCTCTCTCTCTCTTTTTAATAACGATAATCAAGCGGTAAGAGGAAAAAAAGAAAAAAAAGAAGGGAAAAGAAAGCCGCTCATCTTTACTGCTACAGCCGGATTATTCGCGCTAGGATGCTGTCAAAAAGGAGGAATGACAATGGTGATGATGATAATGATGCTGTGGCCTGTCGACTCCAGGCAAAGACGCATTATGAATGTAGCTTATGTGTATGTGTTTATGGTAGTGATGAAAAGTGAAATTAGCTTTGTTTGACATGTTTCAAATTTGACTCTCTACCCTCCTCATTTCTTCGTTTCCGCTTTTACCTTATTGTTCTTCTAATAAAAAGAAAAGGAAACTTTTTAACATATTATCATCACACGATGAAATCTTTATGTTTTTTTTCTTCTTCTTGTCACGGCTTACTCCGACGATTTATCGTTGTAAAAGCAACAATCTCTATTCTGGTTTTTAATTAGATTTTAATATCAGAAGCTTTATCAAAGATCGGATATTTCACATACAGAATCGCATTTCATGGAATAGAAAAGAATTCTGGAAAAGAAAAAAATCTCATCTTTGAGACTTTGCGTATCTGCTAAAAAGATCTATGACTTGCACTTTCACACAAAATCTATCTGTTTTTCTCTATCTCATTTTCTCTTCTCTCTCAATTTGTGTGAGAGGCTTCCTGTTCTTCTTTTCTATATGCTGATGGAAAGGATGTACGTTACCCAGTCATTAGATGAATGAACGATGATAATGAGCGAGTATCATAGCACTATCTTTTTTTTTACCTCGGTTTTAGCATCAATTGATTCTAAATGACGATGATGATAAAGAACATCATAATAGGCTGCTACGAATGACGGAAGAAATTGAAGTACAAATAGTCGATGTTGTACATCGTGATAAAGTGAAAAAAGCTGATCACAAATTGATGACACATACTAGAATCATATAACAATATTAATATCATATTTAGTTTTTGATACTTACTTCCGAAGATTCTTTCGTTATGGCTAAATGAATTTCAGCATTCAATTTTGGATTGCAATTCAAAGCCGATGACACTATTTCACCCTAGAACAAAGAAGAATGCTTTTCCATTTTTCTTCTTCTCTTTTGATTTCCGATGCTTTTTCTTTATTTAAATACAAGATATACCACATGCACGTATAAACGATGAGACGAGTAAAAAAAGAAGAAGAAAAAATGAAGAAGATGATGAAAGCTAGTCGTGCGAACAGACTTCTTTCTTTCATTTCTTTATTCTTTCTGTGAGCATCACCTGTCAGAAACAATGTGTGCGCGCGAGCATAATTTATGTCGCCTAACTCAGCATGTCTATCTCGTTCACATTTTAATCTTTTGACGGACGAGTGAGATTTCTTGTTCTACGTTTTTACACTCTTTTTTTTTTACTCTTGTCTTTCTCTCTGTTACATATGGATTATGGTACTGAAAACTTGAATGAATTAATAAATAAAAGAATGATAGCAAGTGAAAAAATGACGAATGCCAGTGATTCTTTCATAATTGATTTGAATAGTTCATGCAAAGATACAATCTAAAATGTTTAACCGTGCATAGAGAAAAAGATAATAAGTGTCGTACATCATATACATGCTGCTTATCATACTCTGTGACTTGTGATGTTTTTCAACATTTAAACAAGTTGTTATTTAATAAAATAAAAACCTTAAGATTGGAAATAAGATTTTTGTCTTCAATAGAAGATAAAAGGATAATGAGGAGGAGAAAGAAAAGATCAACTCTCGCTATTGCCTTCTCAGACTACTCATTTTTCATGATTAATATACAAAGATGCACGCATAGTAACGAACGAGGGTAGAAACACATGAAAAAAAGATGTTCTCTACTTGCATTCTTTTTTTAACGACGCTGTCAGCAGCATTAAATCAAGAAAGATTATAAATCTCACACACAGACACACAGTATCTTCTTGACTAATAGCACGCAATTCTCCTCATGAAAAGCAAGGAAAAGAGCACTTTGCAATTTTGAAATATTAGCTTCATTAGCACTTCATTTATCCATAGAGGAGGAGAAAATTACCTGAGACGTGATATGACATCATTAAAAACGCAAGACGAAAAGATTCTCTACAAATATGTACATACTTGAAGTGAAGTAAACCAATCATGAATCATTTTAAAATTACTGGATGATGAGCCATTGGAATAAACATTATCATTAGTCGTTATGGCAGTTGCCATAATTTTATCTGAAAAACTAAACAATTCAATAGAAAGAAAACAGAAATAATACTTTAAAAGAAATTTGTTAACACTTTTGAATGCCTTCTTGATAAATATTATATTAGCATAAATTTTTAATGTTTTGAGATTGAACTTTTATTCATTATTAAAGAAAAGTTCAGTAAGAATTCGATCAAACGTTTTTTGACATCATCATGGAAAATAAACGATACAATTTTCGAAATTTTATTTTTTCATATTCATCTAATAAATTAGAATAGTATAGACTATTTTGCTGTTAAAATTCATTACATCATATTGATAAAAAAAATATTTAGAAAAGAAACAGATCATTGTTATAGTTATATACACATATTCTCGACCAAGAACAAAAATAATGAGAATATTGATAATAACTTATGATTGGTTTGCTTACACGCCAAAGATAGTTTTTCATAGACTGTTTCATTTTTTTTTACATTACTGTGGGAGGTCGCTATTTTCCATGGAAACTATTTTGATTGAAGAACATCTTACACTAGAATAAAAATTCATATCATACATGCCGAAATAAACTTTATTTTGCTAACCATCTATTCATTCAGATCAAATCAATATTTAATTGTAAAAATTAAAGAAATTATATTTTCAACAACCATCACATGAAAAATTATGTTTTATACTCTACGTATTGATCTATGCTGTCACTATACGAACTATTATTAACTATAATTACTGATAGAGAGTGATAGTTAGTTTAATACAATTTAATTTGATCACATTAAAATTTAGTTTCCGTCTAACGACGAATCAAGATCAATTTTTAGCAAATATTTATTTCTGTTCACATGGTTTCTCTCATTTTGTGGCGAAAGTTTAGCATAATTGGTCATGAATACTAATAAGTAGACAGAGTTTATTCAAATTTAATAAGAATGACATGCAGCATTATAATACATGTCAATTCGAAATAATAAAATTACACGAAATATATGACACATAATAACAGAAAAGGAAACAACAATAATAGAAATAAATAGATCATGATTTATTTTGATGAATATAATACCAACAAAATTAATAAGAACGTTTTCTCTCTGTCGTCATGCCGATCTTTGCAATATAATCGTTTTCTATCAACGAAATCTCTCATAAAAATCTGTTTTAATGAATAATTCTTCTATTTAAAGGACGATATTATTTCTTTGAGGAATTTTCATTCTTTTGATTCGGTACTCATTTTACAAGTACTATATTACTAGCGTAATATGTTATAATTATTCGAGTATGATATAGCAGCTTGGATTTATCGTAACAATATTTGAATTTTATCGGAAATACTAATCTGCTATATTGTTGTTGGCTTAAATTGGAAAACAAAAATCCATACCAGTGCATAAGTACCTGAAAATAGATCAGCATGATTGATGTGTATGTCGTAGGACAGATTAAAATCTAGTTGAGTTTTAAATCGAACTAGGACAGATTGAAATTTTAATTCTCCCTATCCCTAGTTCACATTAAAATTTTAAAGTGAACTGGTTGATACTGAAATGATTGTGAAGTAAACTAGTTGACTTTAAAATTTTCATGTGAACTAGGAAGAATTAAAATTTTGATCGGAACTATTCATAGCGGACTAGTTCAGATTAAAATGTGTAAAATTAAAACGTCTATGCACAAATAACAGCAGTGGCAGAATTCTCACTTAACAGAATTCAAGAATTCTGTATTCCTTATGATTAGTTGACAAGCAAAGTTCTAGTAAAATTCTGCTGTGAATACAGAATTCTTACATTCTGATTGTGAGAATTCTGTCACCCCTCACAAATAAACTAGAGGAAACTATCGGAAAATGCATAAGTCTTTGTTTGTTGAAAGTTAAATAGTAAGTTCTACAAGAATAGTCATATAAGTCTATCTCAGTATAATGGAACAAACGTTTTACACAAAAATCAATGAATTTGTTGCAACACTAAACGTGAAAAAACAAAACAACTATTTAATTAAAACGGATGCGTAAAATAAAGAGGTCAAAATTCTGCAGAGAACTGAAGGAAAATATCAGCCGCAGTTTAAATTCTCGGCAAAGAAGCAGTTTGTTCTGGTGAAAATTGGTGAACAATACGTTTTGTACTCTTCGAAACAAAAGTTATCTGTCGTAGCATTTGAAAATTTATTTAAAAGAATCAATGAAAAATATTTTAAAGTGAACTGGTTGATATTGAAATGATTGTGAAGTGAACTAGTTCACTTCAAAATTTTAATCTGAACTAGGAAGAATTAACATCTCAATATGTTCTAGTTCGATTTAAAACTGAACTAGATTTTAATCTATCCTACGACATATATATATATATATATATCCCAATAGAATAATTCTAATATTCATCCTATATTGGTACATGTATAATAGCTTTTAATTTATGTCGGAAAAACATGTTGATCAAACAGACAACAAAAACAAAATCAATTGGAGATTTTCTTAGACAGAGAAAAAAAATCAACGAAACGAAAGAAAAACCATGTAGTTCAAATAGTAAAATATGGTATTCAAAAGAAAACAATGATAATAACTATTACGTACTATCACAATTGATTCTTCTTGTGACCCAATTAAGTGTCATTTCTACATTGAGAAGACATTAATAGTCTCTAATCTTCTATTGAAAACTCATTAGCAGAATATTTGTATTTAGAGAAAAAGCGATTATAGATTATAAGGACAAAAACAGTAGCTATTCCTAAACAGATAGATACGCCTTATTGCTTCATTAGAAATTCCATTAATAATTCAATTTTTGTTCTTTTATTCTTCTGTCTCGTTTACGTTAATGATTATTGAATCATGTAAGCCAAGACTATACATACACAGATCTTACAATAACTCTTTTTGTACGTAGATGCTATTGGTAACAGATAGAGATCTATGATTTATTCATTTATCATATATAACACTACATACATATTTCGTGTTCAGAAATCTATAAAAGAAAGATATCTAATTATTGGAAACTTTCACGAAAACTGCGTTTTTTTTTTGGTCGACGTAGGAAATAAATCATTTTCTTAACTTTTGTAGTAGAATTGATGTTTACAACAATACGTTTTCAGTGATTAATTATTATCATCATTAGTGTGATAGACGAAAGAAAAAATTTCTCGATTCCTTATACACTATTTTAATTTTTTATATATCATATTCATTCTTGTTTCTTTACTTAAACAATTAGAAAATAAAAAGAAAAGATTCGATTATTGCTCACCGGGTTTGCGATGAAGCACATCGACATCGCATTATACATTCAACTATACAATGACAATCGAATATGAAACTCAGCACAGAGAAACACAGAAAAAAAAACACTCGACAAGAAATCACAGTAAGCTTCTATTTTTTTAAATGTAACTGCACTCATCACATACATCTGAAAAAATAGATGCAAATAGTAAAATAAACACAAACAAACGTCGACGAAATGTGCTTATTTAAAGACAAGAATTACGTTTTGATGATGAACTATTTTCTCCTGCAGTTAAATTTCCATTTGATGTTTCAAGGGCAATATTTCCACGACTTAACTTCTGTTTATTCATACTTGGTCTGTCATTAATACTTGCTAGTGATCGAATCATTTTACTTTTTTTGAGCCGTTTCATATTTGCATGCGATTCACCGCTTGGTGTTGCTGGTGGAAATCCAATGGAGCTAGTCGTACTTGCACGACGTCCTCGACAACAGACGAAGTATCGACTAAGCGTCTTTTTAAAGGCAACACGAAAATTTCTGTTATGAAAAGCATATAAAAATCTGAAATAAATAAAATACCAAGAATTCTAATATTTCATTCGTAATCGTTTGTTTTGGACTTACGGATTGATCATTGAATTAAAATAACCAACCCAAAACACGATATCTGCAATCAGCGGTGCAATCGTCCAATTACAACGATCTGGTTCACAGGCTGTGTAACGAACAAAAAATGGAAGCCAGCAAATTATGAAAGCTAACATAACTGAGCCTAAAGTCTTGACAGCACGTCGCTCACGTCTCAAGTGTTTCATATGTGGATTGCGCGAATCCATGAGAGCACCATGCAAATCAACAGATGGTTGTCGATCCATATCCCTATCTAAACTATCATGTTTTCCTTCACGACGGTAATTATTTGAATGTCCATTGATTGATTTTGGTTTTGTTGCTGCGGTTAATTGATTATTACGTGATATTTGCTGTGACATTGATGTTGTTTCAGCAATTATTTGATCATCACTAGATCGTCGCCGAGTAGAAAATTGATTTAATTGTGATGCACGTCGACGTTGAGCAACACCATCCATGATTTGATATGCTTCACGTTCTTTTCTATCAGCTATTCTTATTAACATAACATACATAATAATCATTATAGCACCTGGAACCCAAAATGAAAATGATGATGAAACTATAGCATATGCTTGATTGACCGCAAATATACAACGACCATGAACCTGATTTAAACAATCAATTTTATGTCGTTGTTCACTGGTTGTATATACACCAGTAAATATTGGTATAAACGAAAGTAAAGCCGAAACAAGCCAACAGAATAGTATCATTATATAACGACGCCGTTCAGCTGACGTATTTTCATAGTCAAATGGACGTACTATAGATAAATAACGATCAAGTGCTATGCAAGCTAAATGTATAATAGATGCTGTTGAAAATAGAACATCACATGAAAACCATAAACGACACATAAACTAAAATAGTTTAAAACGCATAAGATCATAATTGATCTTCATTGATGAATCAGTATGATGTTTAGAAAGATTTTTTTCTCCATTTGATTCTAACGCTATTCAAAATCGAGATTCAATACGAGAGAAAAAATGTTTTATTTAGGAAAATAATGATTGAAAGGTTTAATGGGCTTTTTTCTTTTACTTTTAAAAACAAAATGGTAGTATACTTCTATTTTTAGTTTTAAATGGTTTTGATTTGTATAGATGTATGTTACTTAAAATACTTTTCATTAATCCTTAAAGAATTCAAACATTGTCACATTTTGATGAATTCCTTCATATTTAAATGTCTTATGAAGTAAAAAAAGCATTCTATCTCATAAATGGAGAAAATAAATTTATTATTTACTGTTCGACTATTAATAGCACTTGTTTGATTCATTTATGTACATAAATACCTCGTAAATAGCATGCAAAATAGTTTACGTCTCTGAATTTATAATCAAGAAAACAAAAACCGTACATTTTCCCAGCGAATAAACATTTATCAATCATACGAGTAAACTTACTGGGCCAAAAAGCCATCTTCCATATAGTAATTGTAAGCCATAAAAAGTCATCGCTAAAGAGCTAACACCAACATCAGCAACAGCGAGTGAGGCAAGAAAAACATTTCCTGTAACACGTAGTTCACGATAATGTTTAATAACATAAATAACAAGTATATTTCCACATATAGCACATATCGTTATTGGAACAACAAGTGCACCAGAAATTGCTCGGTAACCGACAGAAAAAAAATATACTGTTTTATCAATTTTTTCAGCTACACAAACATCTGCTTTGTTAGTTGATGTCGTCATCGTCGTCGCTATTATTGTTGTTGTTTTTGCTGATATTGCTTTTGCTGTTACTTTCGTTGGAAAATTTGTCTTTCTCCATGTTACTGTTTTGTTCAACGATGAGTCGATACGTTTTGACGTGCCAGGAGCTGCATCGACGGCAGGCACCAATTGAAATTGAACAATACAAACAACGCTGAGAAGACAGACGAATGTGAACAATCGACTGATGTTAATATCAAAACTGGGAAAGCAAATAACCATGTGAAAAAGAACCAACACAATCGATAATCAACGGATTTTCAGCGATGAAAATGTGATCGCCGTAATTAAATCAAATATTGTTCTCTAGAAGATTAAAAAGGGAAGATAGATTCAACTGATAATCTACATATATATATATATATATATATGCTCAAGATCAGAGTATGATAAATCAATAAGAAAAAGAAGATAAATATTGCTTGCATCTCCTCATTTATTCTTATCCGGTTGACAAATGATGGCAATAGAAAATAATAAATCGAATGCGCAAAAAATATATTCTGAT